>CABFVZ010000642.1:116993-148147 GCA_902151445.1 Timema monikensis
GGGGGGGGGGTGAATAAGGTGGAAGATATTTCCAAAAATATATAGAATGGTATAACTCTCTATTAATGTAATAACAATATTTCTTTAAATTAACCATATGACAATAGTCAGATTTAGATAGGAAGTGAATTTTGACAATACAAAAGGTTGTTTTTTTTCAGCGCATTAGTAACAATTTGGGCTGTGTGCATTGCATACATAAGGATAGTTTACTGAAAGGCAAAAAGAGAGAGAAAAATAGATTTTCTCAAAATTCGCTCTAACAATTTTGATCAAATGTTATATCTAAACAATATGGCAATTCTCATTTTTTTTATGAAAGTGACTGAGGGTATTTTACATAGGGGAAATTTTCCAATTTTCATAATTTCTCCGCAACTATTCGAGATACCAAATAGCACGTTTTAATTCAAGTCTTTGAAAATGAATTTGATTCTTATTCTCTTTGGTGTACAAAGATGTTTCTCTTTTCTCAATTTTTCTGTAACAATGTTCCTAGTTCCTAATTCCATAGAGTAAGTAAGTAACAGGGTATATTATTTCATTTATGATCTTTGGTGTAGTGTTGCACAAATCTTACGTGTTTTTAGTAAATATTTATTTTAATACATAATACAATTGCATATAAGAAAAAATCGTATTTTATTTGTCGTTCTGTAATTGTATTTAAGTTCTCAATGCGAGCCTCCATCCAAAATATTTTCCCAGCCCTGGGTTCAATACCCCCTTAATGATTTGTTTTTTTCCCGCGTCCTACTACCCATTTGGGTTATACGCGTATGAACTGATAAGCTGATGGGTTTAGGATGAGTAAGGTTTACTTTAGAAGAAGTGTACCCCTGTTTGCATGCGGGTAGAGTGGGAAACCTTTTAAAGTAAACCACCCTCGGTACAGCCGGTCGTTATTCAAACCCCGCTCTCTCAGCATTGACAGTTTAGTCTATTGAGAGAGTGACGCCTTGGACCATGCGGCCATCTTTTAGTGTCGTATAAAGATTCTTCTTACTATCCATGAATTGAAAAATGCCACCTGGCCACGGGAATCGAATCCAGACCCTTGGCTTAGAGCGCTAATACTCTACCACAGAGCTATCCAGGCATTGCTAATAGTTCTAAGGCAGAGTCTGTGATGGATTTGTGGAAGTATTATTGATACCACAGCCACCAGTAACTTGGGGTGTGCGACTTGCCAACAAGTTTCTAAAAATGTAATTTTATCCACAAACTTTCCTCTCTGTTTGTTATTCTGTACCCGTGCACGTGCTACAATCGCCAATCACCTGTTTCTCCTCCAGCTCTTTCTTGAGGCCCGTGAACTTGCGCTTCTTGTTGAAGAACTGCGTCTCCATTGCCTTTCCTTGCGTCTTGTCGGACGTGTTGGGGGCCCTCGCCATGACTGGGCGCTTCAACACGGGGATGGTGGACCGGGGGATGTAGCTGGGGGTGGTGGAGGCGGCTGGTGGGTCTAACACCTCGGGGGGCTCGGGCTGTAATCGAGGTACGAGCTCGCTTTTGTTTTCAGGATTTCATCCTAAGCTAAGGCTTATCTCTGAATCCTTACTTAACTCGCTAATAACTACAGTGCCAAATAAAATAATGGTATTAAAATATTCATTTTTTGTTTCATTGTTTAGTTTATTTTGAAATGTTTTACCATGCATACCCTATAGCGCTTTTATTCTTGTACATCTTTTTTAAAGGACTAACCTCATGCATGTAGTATTGCTCAATCTGAAAGAGTTATTTTACCTTGTTGTCTTCAGGGTCGGTAATGGATGTCAGGACATTATCAGTGTTAACGCCATTTTGAGATTGTGTGTCGTCATTGGAGATGACCTGGATGAAAAACAACGCTAGATTGAGCTTATTACAGTTAACTTAACTGACATACACTTTATAAACAAACTGTTATAACTTATACAATACCCGCCGACGTTGTGAAAAATTAGTTTAATCTAGGTCAACAACACTTAACACTAGCGCCAGTCATTTTATGTCTCAATAAGGTCCAGTATACCATCAGACGCTTGTTGGACTAGCACTTTTAATATTTTTAATTTTAGCACAGCGTCTTACTACCCGTTCGGTCTACTCGCTTATGTACTATTTACACTGATGGCTTTAGGGATTGGGAAGGTTATATTTAGAGGAAGTATACCTTCATTTGCCGTGGAGAAAGCAGTTTTTAAAAACCACCCGTAGTACACCTGACCGGAAACGAACCCCAATCTCCCCATCTTCGGCAATCTAGTCTAACACGAGAGTAGCGTTCTGTCGACCATAGCACACGCGTGTCAGAATTGTAGGAATAAGATTAACACTACCCTTCTCTTGCCTTATGTAGTGGCGTTGACTCTCATTCAACACATCAGTAACAAATGTGCACTTACACTACTAAATCTAACTAAGAGCAATTAGTTATTTGGTCAAGAATAAAATTTCGTGACAGGGCTGCCCTTAGTGATGTACAAATGATGTGGCCACACAGAGCCCCCTCGCTTGCTAAGGTGACAAGGGGGAGGGGGGAAATTGGAGTAAGAAATGTTTGCTTGAGTGCTCATATATTAGGCGATCTAGCATATATTGTCAGAGTGTAAGAACAAATAAAAACTTAATCATATGGTTTGATTTATTGAACGAGAGTGGAGCGAGTTTTCAGTTTTGACTCCCATCGATTTGCATTTGTCTTTCCGTGGTGAATATGTGTCACGATAATTTTTGAACACGTTAACCAATTTAATTCAAAGTTGGAACAGTTATTCTTTGTACCTTTATATAGATCATCTATTTTGGAGAAGAAAATAGAACAAAGGATTGGGGAGCAAACAACGTTTATATGTATAAAACACGGCTTTTAGCATACATTATTACATGTATTTACCTTTTAGAAAATGTCCTGTTAACATACAGGTGCAAACTAGTGTAATAGCACTAAACAAAAATAAAGTTTTTATTTACTATATTTTTGTAAAGAGGGTTGGGATGGATAATTGCTCCCCCCTCCCCCGGAAACGAAATCTCCCAGGGCTCCACGTCATCTAAGGACAACCCTGGTTTGTGGAAATATGACCTTAAAACTAGTGCATATTTTTAAATTCTTAAGTAAGAGTAACGCTTCAATAACTTTTTTCATAAATTGATTTTATTCTATTTGGCCCTTGTGTGTAAACTTTAATATGAATTTGATGATGGATTCATATTGATTGAAATTACGTTTACCGACATTTTACTGTAGACAATCTTTTTATGAACAGAAAACAAACAGCATGTCTAGTAAGTTTAGTTGAGTAACTTTACGAGTGCAGATCTGACAAGCGGGTGCGACATATCGGGGACTGGCCCGAATATAAAAGGGTGGTTATGATATTTTGGTCATGAAATTAACTACTGGGTCATTTGTTTTTGTGAGCCAAATTCATTGTGCAGGTAAGAATAGGTTTTTTTTATATAATTTGTTAAAAATTAGCTTAAATATACAACCATCTACCCAGCCTTGATATAGTTCAGAAATGAGAAAAATCTCAAGAACCCTTTCTGTGTGACGTAGCTTTCAAGTCTCCGACTCCCCAACTGCAAGCCACCAAGATAACGCGAACAAACAGTGAAATATAGTGAGAAACATCTCAAGTCACTAACCTCATCTTTGACAGTCTTCATCCTGGGGCTGTCAGCGGTGTCCGTACTCTGGAGGCTTGTGTTTGACCTCTTCCTCAGTCTCGTATACATTGACTGTCAAACAAAAACATACATGTTACTCCTAAACTTGACGTTTGGCGTGACTATTTTTTCAACTCAATATTCTTATTTATGCGGCTTAAAAACTGTACGAATCGACCTGCGCTCATCTACGGCAGTGGTTTCCACACGGGATACATGTACCTCTGGGAGAATGTGGGTAGAATTTAGTAATGACGGCCATTAGTTTTTAATCGGTGTTTTTTTTTCTAATTCACCTGCCTCGGTGGCGTAGTTAGCTAACGCGCAAGTTTTGTGTTAAGCTAGACTGCCGAGGACAGGGAGAAGGGGTTCCTAAATTGTTTTCCACTCTCCCTCCATGCAAATGCAGGTTCACTTAATCAATATTCAACCTTCTCAATTCCTAACCCATTAACTTAATTATTACTTAAGCACATAACCTAAACAGATAGTAAGACACGGTGCTAAGTATTATTATTATTATTACTTTTCCTAATTTGAACCAAAAAAAACCTTCACAAAACAAGTTATTCTATACAAATCTAGGTGACCTGGTGGTCTAGGGGTATGGTGTCAGACTTCTGTACCGGCGGCCGGGGTTCAATCCTCGGTCCCGGCACAGATTTATCTGATTACCAAATCCTTCCTTCACCTCTGACAAGATATCTTGTGAATGTGGGGAATGCCATGCCTCCACCGTGGTTCGGATTCCACGTTAAACTGTAGGTCCTTCATTTCATCTCGCAATCACCCTACCATTACACATTAGCGCAAGTGCGTATAACCCGAATGGGTAGTAAGACGCGGTGCTAATAATAATAATATACAAATCTAAGGTTCTTGTTAACATTGCATTTTACATTCAAATATGAACTTTGTATTCCCATTAATTTTTTTCTCTTTCTTTTTATGCCTAAGATGCAAATAAACTTTACCTAATGTACACGCAAATTATATAACCAATAAATGTTTGGTTGAGTGTTTTAACTAAATCAACACACTTTCTTCCCAAATTAAATAATTAGTTTAGAAACACATTAGTACGTCTGAGGAAAAAGGTTTTATCTAATGTATTTATTTAAAAAAAAATAATACTTGAGTCAAATTTGTACAAAAAAGCATGTATGTAACTGCAAGTTTGAAAAATAAGGTTTCCCCATACCTGCAATATATATAGTTGTGTATATATGTGTGTGTGTGTGTGGAATAACTCAGCTTCAAATGCTGGTTAGTTTGCACATTAAGCTATTTTCTTATCACCGCATTTTACTACCCGTTCACTTTATAGGTACATATATTAAAGGTAATGAGTTAGGGATGAGGAAGGATGAATTTAGAGGAAGTGTAGCTGAATTTTGCGTGGAAGTAGTGTGGTAAACCATTTAGTTGAAACCACCCTCAATACACTCTACCTGAAATCGAATCCCGATATCCCGTCATCAGCAGTCCAGTCTATTGCGAGGGTGACGCCTTAGACCAAGTGGCCAATGAAGAAGATCGCTTCTTATAATATATCAAGCATGAATATTCTGTGGGACAGTTTTAAGTTACTCCTTCGTATACAATAGTACGGTAACTAGACCCATGTTAGTTTCTGGCTCATCCACTCTGAATTATCTATGGGGCTAAACATTTGATCAAAACAGTGTAGCCCTAGCCATATATACATGGTATCATATATATCAATTATATCTGTTTCTATATCATAACAGGGCTCGTCAAAGCATGGAAAAACTGCAGGTTATTCCCAGGACATATCATTTTCTGGTTTGGCGATGTACCAAGGCCTCTGTGATCACCGGGTTTAACGGCCCTGATTTATTTTTATGAGGGAATTTAAAGGAGAAGGTGTTTTCCCATAGACCCCACGACATTGAAGACCTAAAGGCCCGAGTTCACCAAGATTTTGAAGCCATTTCACCAGATCTGCTTCTCAGTGTTGTGTACAACTTTCACCAGCGATTGCCGTAGTGCATTGCGAATAACGATGCAGATCATCTGGGTGACATTCCTTTTCAACGATAAGTAGTAACTTTGGTTTCCAAAGGTTTTAAGAAACCTGTGAACTGAATCAATATTTTATCCATTGAAGAGTTTTCTATTTCTTTTTAAAATAGTTCGCCTTGATTGGACCATCCTATATAACACAGCTTACCACTCTAATTAGCGAGAAACTAATAAAATTTTAATGAAGCCTTCAAAAGCTTTCGTCTAATCTAGTTAGTTCATTTTCCTGAGACAAGCATCTATCATTTTCAAAGTGATGGAACCCTTACAATATTTTTTAACTTTAAAACACCTCTTTAAACGTGATATTAACTGTGCCATGTCACTTAACATAATTACGATTGTTGATTAGAATAAAAGGTTATCCTGATGTCATCCAAAATGTTTCAAACATTTCAAAAGGTAGTAGCTGACAAACTAGTGATTCATTTTTCAGGGTGGAATTTCAAATCAAAGGGATATGTCTACATTTTGGAAGATTTCTGGGCTACGTTCAGCGACAGCCCCTCTTGTATTTCTAATGAGAATCTACGGGTTGGCACCCTTCCCTTTCAGGGTGGATTCTTCTTTCAGTATCATATCATACTCCCCTGTTTTCATATTCACATGCAGCATGATAGTTGTTGGCTTTCAATTTTGGTTGCAAATCAATAGTTTTAAAATATTGACTCAGATTAATGAAACGAATTCGATGTTTTTCTCTGTAGGATTAGCACATTATGCTCTCTTCATGTGTACAACCTTAGCCATATGGTTTTCTAGTTTCTTAACCAGGCGTCGGTTGGATCATCTCTTGACTAAAATATCTGCCCTTGATGAAGATCTGGTTTGTTCACCGTACTTTTATACGAGGGTGTTTTGGTGCCTTGCTATAGTCCCTTATTTTCTAATATTATTTCCAATAATTGGATATGGTTTCACTCACACGGGTAAGGAGTTGCTGTCTTTCCTTGGCGAGGCCATAGCAACCAATTTGATGCTCCTTGTGATCTTCCAGTTCTGCGGTTTCATCTTCTTTATTTCATCCAAATGCTCATCACTCAACCTTGCGATCCAACAAATCAGCAGTTCCTACCCTAAAGAGAGACCTATGAAACAGGGACCGACCTCTTCCTGTCCAAGAAATAATTCATGCTCCCCCAGAATTTGTCAGAAGGGTGCCACAACAATCTTTGTTCAACCGGCTCCCGTGTTTTTGAGAATGGAGATTGTCAAGATTCGTCGGTTGTACAGTAGAATTTGTGACATTGCCGAAATCGTCAACAGCTATTACTCTTTGGAAATGTTATTTTTCTCTTCGTGTTTGTTTATGGCCTTCGTTTTTGGGTCATATTTCATCGCGAGGACTATTTTGGGTGCCGGGGTAAGGGAAAATTCTAACATAATTCCTGTTATAGTTTGGCAGTGTTGGTTAGCACTGCAATTGGTTTGTGTGACATCAATCTGTGAATCGGTACAAAACAAGGTAAGTCATTGAGAACTACTTTCTATCACACTTACATAATATAAGGATATGCTTCAGTCACCGAATGGTCTAAGATGTCACTCATGTTAGACTGGCCTGCTGAAGACAGGCAGATCGGTGTTCGAATCCCAGTTGGGTCCACTGAGGATGGTCTTCCCCTAAATGTTTTCCCACTCTCCTTCCATGCAAATTCGGGTAGATTACCTCTAAAATGCTTTTTTTTACTTTATCCCTACAGGCCAGTTCTTGTGTCATTTTCAATGATTCATTGAAAATGAATACAAAATGAACGTCAGAACACTCATTTCTTTAGACTGAATCATTATTTAAAGATGTCATTAAATGTGAAAATGAGTTCTACTTTTCTTCATTTTTTAACTATCATTATTGAAAAATGAAAACAAAATGAACAGCAAGAACACGTACAAGAAATATTGAATTAATTTTTCTTTTAATTTAAAGATTTATTCAAATTCATTGTTACACTTGCAATCTTATATTGGATTTACTCCTCAAAAATTGTTTTCCTGTTTCGACTTGTGTTGACCTCTGGACATACCAGACAGCCCTTAATTAAATGTGTGTATTGACGCACTTAACTAATTAAGCTACTTTTTATTTAATATATTTTTTAACTCATGTGATAACTACACACACATATTTCACAAACCACAGCTTGCATTTATTTTTAACGGCACCATTTCCCTAAATGAAACGATAGTTATTCAGTATCATCATGATCTTCATGATCAATGATACATGTGAACAAATTACTTTCCTTTTCATTTCCATGAACAATGGATGATTGGAAATGACACATGAGAACTCACCTTAACCCATTAGAGTATTATTATTATTATTATTATTATTATTATTATAATTATTATCATACCTCGTCTTACCCGTTCGGGTTATACGCACTTACGCTAATGTGTAATGGTAGGGTGATTGTGAGATGAAATGAAGGACCTACAGTTTAACGTGGAAATCCGAACCACGGTAAAGGCCTGGCATTCCCCACATTCACAAGATGTCTTGTTAGAGGTGAAGGAAGGGTTTGGTAATCGGATAAATCTGTGCCGGGACCGAGGATTGAACCCCGGCCGCCATCACAGAAGTCCGACACCCATTAGAGTTAACTATCATATATGTGTATAACCTTTACAGGTGGTAAGGCATAGTGTTGATAATAAAAAAAAAGAACTTTAAATATAGGGTGGGGGGAGTGGGGATAGTCAAAATGGTGTGAAAGAATATTAAATTTTTAGGTATACTGATCATAATACTAACCAACCTAACAAAACCTAGCTTTAGCACATTGAAGGTTGAACTTTGTTTGTAAAAACAAAAGTATTTTACTGTCATTTATTACTTCGGAATGGATAAAGTGGGAGTGAACTAAACTATTTCTAGTTTTATAATGAAACAACCACCATCCTTAAAATGTAAATTTTCTCAGTAAATGTAAAGCTAGAATTATTAGTATCACTTTCAACGCCAATTTTTTATTCTTACCTTTATAGTTAAGACAATCGATCACACAGTCATTAAGAATTGTCTGAGGCATGGATGGGAAAACTACTGCCCATGGTGGTTTTCCACTCTCCCTCCACGCAAATGCGGGTTCAATTCCTCTAATTCAACCTTCCCAATTCCTAATTAGTACTTAAAGTGTATAACCCGAACGGGTAGTAAGACGCGGTGCTAATTATTATTATTATTATTATTACTGCCCACGGGCCAAATACAACCCGCTGATGTGTTGTGTTGTGAAGCAGGTGTTTTTAACCACCACAAAACTGTATTTTTATGAAACCATGTCAGAATAAACATTTTTATGTTTGGTAAATCATGCCCAAAAATATATGGTAATGTTTACATCCTTATATTCTTACAGTTTTCAACCATGCAACTTAGTAAAAGTACCATTAAATTTAGGAAATATGATCTTAAAAACCGGCTTATCGATCACTCTTCTTTCTTGATAATCACCTCCTCATATAAAAAAAAAAATGCTGGGAACTCATTCACATTTTAACTCGTCTCACATCGAATCGTAAAAACATGCTAAGCCATTTTCACTATATTAAACTTATTTATGTCAAACTATTATGTATGGTCATCATTTTCATTATTAAGTTTGAAGAAAAATTTAATCCCTAAATGTCTTTGGGCTCGCTAAAAAAAGGAAGTTTTTTTTTTTTTTTAATTGCTTCTCCTGTAAGTAAGTTAGCAAACCCTTATTGGTTGTGAAATGTAATTCTGACTCGGTTTGTAGCTGATGCATTTTATAGTATGTAAATGAGGCATTTCTATGTACATAAATATTCATTATTATGATAAAGGGTTAATATAGTCTAATGATTGATTATCTATGTTACTATTTACTAATACCAATAAAAAAATATATTATCCAGGTATACTTCAACATATTATATAACTTTTATGATGTATGCATTTTATTATGTATGCATTGTTTCTTAAAGTTGATTCAATTAATATTAAAAACGCCCATTTTTATGTTCATGTTGTATTCTTTTAAGACAGTTGTTCAAAAACAAGGGGCTTAGGACAATATTTGGTATAAACAGGGATAAGGCTACTGAATAGTAGAGGAGGTTACATAATGATGAGTTATATACCCTGTACTCACCACAAGACATTGCAAGGTTAGTCAAGTTTTGTAGATTACAGTGCGCAGGACATGACATAAGAATGGGAGAATAAAGAACAGTGTTTAGGGTACTGGTACTGATTGGTAAGACCAATGGGAAGAGACCATTAAAAACATCTAGACCAAGATGGGAGGATAACATTAGACTGGACCTGAAAGAGATAGGAGGTAATGAGGTGGACTGGATAGAACTAGCTAGGATAGTGTATAATAAGGTAGACTGGATAGAACTAGCTCAAGATAGAGATAAGGTGAAATGTGGTGAACTGGATAGAACTAGGTCAAAATAGGGATAAGCTGTAATAAAGTGGACTGTATATAAGCTCAAGATAAGGATAGAGAGGAATAAATTCTTCATTTTATTAAATTCCAATCCAGTTTTTAATTAATTTCAAAGAATTAATAAAGCCTGTAAAATTTCGGCTTTGAGGTGCATACCTTCGTGCAAAGGTGCTAATAATTCTTAAAATTTCTGCATGCGGCAGATATTGCGCAATGCTCGTAACAAACAAACACTTATATTATTAATATAGATTGATTCATTAAGTAATGAAACATGTTCATGCGACAAAACTTAGACAACTTAATTAGTGTCCGAATAATTTATCCTGTTTAACCCTTCGGTGAATCTATCGAACCACTTAAATTAATGAGAGAGAGAGTAAGATCGAAGAATGTACAATAAAGTAATCTCTAACGGTTTTCTCATAATTTTTGATTAAGTGGTTATTACAAGAAGTAGCTCGCCAAGAAAATAAAATGTTAAGAATTTGTAAAATTTCGGGGATACATTCAGCCTTCAGTGTATCTGTCGTGGGTTTTCGGGCCAGTGCCTTATTCTTTGAAGGAACACTTGAACTCACGTGAAAAGTTGTGATCATCTTGTACTTTAGCTTATAAAGCGATGGTGGCTGACTATAATATTTGGTTAGAGATGAACCGTTTCGCGTTTTTATTACAGAACGCTCGAAATGAAGCAATTTTGACGACCTTCTCATTCTTACACTTTTCATTGCTGACGTCTGCACATTATTTTCAAGTTTTGTAACCAGACGTAAGATAAACCTTCTCTTTACCAAAATGTCTTCTCTTGATGAATACCTGGGATGTTCTGATGACTTTTACACGAGGGTTTTTTGGTTTCTTGTGTTGGTTCCTCCCTTGCTAGAATCGGCTCCAACAATTTTTTTTACAACAACCGCCCCAACATACAGAGTTTCTATAAACTTCTCACTCATATCGTCATGTTTGATCGTTTTGGTGAACATCCAATTTTGTTCAAGCTTAATCTATTCATTTAAAAGTTAAATCCATTATTCTTGTTTAATTTGCGCAAAAAGTTCAATAATTTTCTCCTTGATATCTAAATGACAACTGAGGAAATTTTCTCCATTGAAAGTACTGCAAGCGCATTTAATCTTTCTGTTAAATAAAAGAACAAAAAAAAAAGAATCCAATAGAATAGCTGGAAATAGAATAATAATCTAATTCTACATTCTTCTACACTTAATCACATTCAAGAATATGATACACGGTTTTTAAGCACAACACACGCTGAGCAAAAAAAAACTTGCTTCCACCATCACGCCAGAGCCAGCACTGCGAGAGCAACAGTGCTATCTCTATCAGGCAGTCCTGCCTTCCTCCCCGCCCCCTTCTATGTGCGCATGCGCACTCAAACACCACGTCGCTGGCACTGTGAAGCGCACAGTTCCATACAAAGTTTTTGTATCTTTTTCATAGACTGGCTACTGAAGTACTGACACTAAGCTTAAGGAATATATATTGTACTACAAAAATAAAGAAAGAATTAAAGAAAAAATACCTCATATTAAATGTTATCGATAATATCAAGTGAAAATAGGGGGTGCTGCAGTTCCGCAGTGCCTATACTCGAGCCGCCACTGGCTAAAGCTATATTAACTCCACATGTGTAATCAATAAAACTTTAAGTTTACTACTCTGAGCTATTTAATATTTCATTCTGGATATGTTGACACATGTATATTGCAATATCCTGCCTGTCTTTGACTCTCCAAGGATCCCCAAATAACATATTCTAGTAAATTTTTAAATAATAATAACCACATTTTCTTAGTAGTTATTTTATTGGCGGACAACAGGTGATTAATAAATTGTATTTAAAACATTTATAGTATACAACAGAAACAGCAAAGTTTTTTAAAATGACAATCACCAATATTATTTAGGTTTTGTGAGCTGTACAAGTAATTAAGAGCTCGTCTGATATGGTTGATTGACGAGGTTGGAGTTCGAACACTGCCCTATTAAACCTAGGATATTTCCAACTCTCCCTTCACACACATGCTGGTACACTTATCCTTCATAAATACTCTCATTATTCCTACCCAATTAGCGTATTTAAATTATTGTACGAGTAGTAATAATACTATTAATTATTAATGGATATGTCTGTGCTATCACAAAATATTGAAAAAGTCATAATTACTAATTTTATTCGTTAGATAGCGCAGAATGAAAGTGATTAAGAAATGAATACATGTGAATATAAGTTAGGCTTATCATAATAATTTAATAATTAAAATAAATTTGTGTACATGTGTGTGAACTTGACACCTTACCTTACACCAAATTTAGTTAATTCATAAACGCTTTATAAACAATGAAACTGTTTGCAACAATATACTGATCTATCCTTTATACTCATTAATAAACAGTGAAACTGTTTGCAACAATATACTTGTCTATCCTTTCTACTCATTAATATATAAATATATATATGTATACTATACATTCAAGCAGGTTTTTTTTGCTAACGTTATATTAACTCATATGTGTAAGAAATAAATCATAACATTTACCAGTCTATCAGTCTCATTCCGGAAAAGTTGTCACGTAGCTCTTCCCTGTCTTTGAATATCCAGGGATTTCCAAAAATCATGTTCTAGGGATTTTTTTAAATATTAGCAACATTTTCTTAGTATTCTTTTTATTGGCAATCAGCAATTAATTAATTAATTAAAAACATTCATAGCATTCAACCACCACAACAACATAAGAGTTTTTTTACAACTAGCAATATTAATATTATTTAGGCCTTGGTGACCACTACTGGTAATTAAGTTGAGAGGCGCTAAGACACATATTGACAATGTCTCCAAAGTTTTTATCCGGCATTATTACTCTTCCCCATACCATTAAGCACAGTAACGTTCGCCTCGTTTGCTGACCTCTTCCGCTAACACAACGTTATAACTTTTGTTTTCCTCAAGTTCGTTTAAGCACTTGACACGGTTGTATTCCTATTTCTCGACCAGGTCTAATGCACTGCACAATACCTCCTCGTCCCAACAGGCATACTGGTGAGCAGCATTTGGAGGTGTTTGATGACATTGATGTATGTGTTGAATAAGATCGGAGAGGTTTGCGTAGGACCCACTAGATTTAAATGATATAATGGCAACTGGGGATGCAGCGAAAGAAATAGTGTAAATAAATATCTCTGTCCACTTCGCTCAAGCAGCAACGCCCTCTACTCAAAAACTGAGTTATCTTATACATGTTTCAAAATGTCACCGCTAGCTCCGATGACGTCAGCAGATTATGTGAGAATAGTAACGAGGTCAAATAAGGCTACGGCAACATGAGCGCGCCTAATTTTTAAATTCACTGATAAACATCACACTTTGTCATCCAACATCATACAGTGGGGTTTAGATTGAAATTGCTTAAAATCCAAATAATAGGAAGACGTTACCGAAACTGCCCAGACCGATTATGTAGTCATCGGGTGTTTCACCCATAATTCTAACATTTGACTAAGTTTTGTACATTGTTAAATCCTCGAGATTTATGGGCTCTTCGGACTTTACCTCCTCCTCCTCCGTTGGTGGTGAACACGTGGGTGACTCTGATGCTTGGTAGGTGGACGACTCTTGCGGCGGGTATGCTGGTGAGACTGGGGGTGGGGTCGGTGGCTGCGGTGTCGTGAAGAGTTGTGGCAGGTGGTGTGGAGGCCAGGGCAACACGGTCACAACGTCCCCTTTGCGGAAATTGTACACAACACATGCCATATCACACAGGTAAGACTTCCTAGATTCTCTATCTCTCTCGCTTTGATAGTGTGACAGGTAGAGTTACAGAACTCGATGTAGCGTCGCTCCTCTTTGTCTTGGTTCACTACTTTGTAAATTACATGTATATCGCTCACGGCCACACTCAATATTTTCTGCTGTCATATAGGCACGCCCCGATATTATGACCCACAAACGTTAAATCAATATATTCGGTTCTAAGCATGGTGAGCGTACCTGACCGCTAAACGCGCTAGATGATTGGCTGAGTCTTTAACCTGTCCACTGTACAATTAAGTATTACACGTCTTTAACTCTTGCACTGTTGTTAAACTTGTTCTAACTGCGAGTGAAGATGTGTTACCTGATGTTGTTGTTAACTGCTCAATGCTGCTGCCTGTCACTTAAACGCGTTCAATGTCCACACTTATAGGTGTACCGGGTTTAACTCCGGCGCAGGTAAATATCAGTTTTTCCTTATTAAGATCACAGACGTCTTCATCCATTAGGGTACCAAAACGACAGGGTAAAAATACACAAAACTCGCCATTTAGATATGCTATTAGGCGTCTCCCGAACTTTGTATTGACCGCTTTTAATTTATCCACCTAGTACTTTTGATCTACGATTACGGTCTGCATGGCGTCAACAATATTTACCAGCTGCTTTACCTTGTCCATCGTGATACGCTCTACAGACGCTTATAAATAGTCGACCAAGTGACTCCCCTATATATTCACCCCCGATCGACGCCGTATGTTTAGGGAGTTCGGGGAAAATCACAGCGGAACCAGCGCTATCCCGTATTTTACTGTTTGAACCTGTTTAGTCACCGATTAATGACTTGGGGCACCCGGATCTGTCAAGGGTGTCACAACGCCGTACTGAACCAGTGCCAGGCAGTATTTTCCTGTTTGAACATGTTTAGACACCGATTAATTACCTGGGGCACCTGGATGTGTCAAGGGTGTCACAACGCCGTACTGAACCAGTGCCAGCCAGTATTTTCCTGTTTGAAACATGTTTAGACACCGAGTAATGACCTGGGGAATCCGGACGTGGAAAGGGGGTCAAGGAAAATCACAGCGAGACATTGCCAAAAGCTCCCACTTGATGTTTGATATTCGTCGAAAGAGGATGCTTCTCTACAGGTCGCGGGAGGAGTGTCCGATGCCATGGACCGCACGCTCCCCCAACAATAAATAAAAACTACCCGGACACATGAAGTACACACCCCGGGGAAAACTATGCCCGAAGCCCAAGTTCGCTCCTAAGTCTGTGGATTTCGAGGGTCGAGCTCCAAACACTGTCTGTCTGATTATGGTCCAGGGTTTGAGCCCCCATGCAGGCACGTTGCGGTAGGAGTGCCCAAGATTGCACGCTCCCCTATACCCAAAACCCATGGGGCACACATTAAAATCATAAACCCATGAGCCATTTAGTGGCCTCTGTTGGTCTTGGGATATGGTGGGGGAATTAACCGGATGTGGAAAGAAGGTTAGTTGGCATCACAATACACTTCTCACCGAAAATAACCTCGGGGGAGGGGGATGTGGGTGGAGGAATAACGGTAAATTAACCGGATATGGAGAATAGGTTAATTAACATCACAATACACACTCTCGTTCATGGAAAATAGCCTCGGGGGAGGGGTGTGTGTTGGTGGGGGAATTAACTGGATGTGAAAAGCAGGTCAAAATCGGAGAGGGAAATCACAGCGCTGTCATAAGCGATGTAGGTCAATTATAACGGTACTCAAATTGGATGTGAGTGTTTAGACTCGTCATATGCAATGGGGTTCTCACAGGGCGTACACACTACTCACGTGTATTTCGGTTTTTTTTTTTTTTTTGCGACATTTGTACTTTCAAACTATATTATAGTGGTTTTAGTACAGTTTTATTACAAGTCTATATTTCTTACAAACGGCAATATTATTTCCTATGTGTTGATTCCCCTGGTGACAGTACAGTTTTCTGTTTTTGTCTTCTCAGTTGCTATAAAATGTACATCTCTCAATTGTTTGATTAAAAAATCGGATCTGTCTCATCCTCCGGATAACCGTATGAGAGGTAGACAAGTGCTTTGCCGGCCGAAGAGGGTTGAAAGTCATGAAAATGTTGGACAGTTGCATTCGACAGGGCAATAGACTGTCACATATTTGTGATTAGAAATCGTCCGGATCCGTCGGTTGTACGATCAAATCTGTGCCATCGCTGAAACCGTGAACCACTTATGCTCTTTGGAAATGTTGGTTTTCACCGCCAACAGGCTTATAAACCTCACGTTTGGATTATATTTCTTTATTATTTATATTTTGGGTTACGAAACCTTCACTAATATGTCTGATATTCTAATTAGGGAATAATGCTTAGTATTGGAACCAGTGGCGGTGACCACGGTCTGTGAAACAGCAATAAACAAGGTACAGTTATTGATTTAATTTTACTAATAATCTTTATACATTTAATAAATAACTGTACATATTATAGAACTTTCCCGAGGATGTTGGGGATCGATTTCCCCAACCTTTCCTAAAAATATTGTTGATTGTTTTTAGCTTACATTTATTATTATTATTATTATTATTATTATTATTATTATTATTATTATTATTATTATTATTATTAGTTCCTATCTTCTCCCTCCTCCTTCAGCTCACAGATTTTTTTTTTCTTTCCTTCAAGTCATCCAATATTTAAATCCCCCTTCTTCCTAAGCTCCTCTTTCCCTAAATCTTTTCTTCCATGACGTCTTGCACAAGACAACTCCTCCATTCTCTAAGCTTGGATTTAAGGGACATTTGTTGTTATTCTATTTGTTATACGTAGGAAAATGAAATTATTATAATTAATTAAACTAGATTTATCATGGTTGAAGAAGAAGTGATGTATTAATATATTAACTTTCACAATGTAGGGATAAAGTGTGGCGATTACTGTACTTACTGGGTAGTTTAATAGAATTAAATAGAATTATTTTTAAAACTAAATTTTACATAATCGAGGAACAAACCTTAAAATTTGCCAAAGCGTTTATGTCAAGTTTATGCTTTGTAAACTTTAACTTTCTGTTCTAAGCCAATATTTAACTATAAGATGTGTGGTTTGATCATGTTATAGCTCACGCTAAATTAAAGTCAAGAGGTTTTCTTTTCCTTTAACAGCTCTAAATTTTTGGTTTTATCAAAGAAACTAATGTGTGAAAATGTGTCATTAGTTCATTTACGACTTTTTGATCATATTTGCATAGCTATGAGACTATCCTGGATGAAAAAGGGCTCTAAATTTATCCTTACTCTAAAAAAATACATGAACTTTTTATTGGATCAAGACATAAAATTTTAATATATTTGAGAACCAGGAGTGAGCCTGCCTCTTTAACTTGAGATTATAAGTTTCATGTTTTTTTACAATTTTATTTATTATTGACATGACAAAGGGTGGTTGTAGGTGAAGGGTGAACGAGACTTTAAACTTATCAGACTAGAGAAACAGAAATATACATACCATTACATTATTATATTATTATAAACCGTGTGAACTGACAGCGATGGATACTTTCCTGGTGACCGACGCAGCCTCTTTTGTTATAAATTATTAATAAATGAAATATACTCTAAGATAATTCAAATATTTAATTATAGCCATACATTTAATTAACATATAAACTGCAGGTTTTTTTTATAAAGACGAACGTTAACAGTTAATTCACATGCAAAGAATAATAATTTACAATTGAGTTGAACAATGCAGCTAATAAGTATTTTTAATAATAGTAAATACGCAAGGAAATTTAAATCATGGACAGTTTTACCCAAGTAGTCATTATAGCCTATTTTTAAAAGTATGTTTATTTTAGTTTTGAGTTTAAATGATACTTTTTGTACTGTATTTTCGTTACATTTGCCTTGAAATGTAACAGTCTTTACATGACGAAATACACTAATAGTCTAGGAGCCAACGGCAAGAATAGTCAAGGCATTGGCTTAGTGTTACAATACATAACAACACATTGCACTTGAATGGTCACATCAGAAAATGCTAGTCAGCCAACCGCTTCGCCTGACGAAATGGTGTATAAATTGACATAAATCTTTAAAAACAAGGACGCGAGTCAAACCATTTGTTTAATGTTTGTGCTTTGTACACTAGTCGATATTAGTCGACTAATAATGGGTAAAATAAAGGCAGACGATTTGGCAGTGACCAAAGTGGGGGCAAACGTCATCAAAAACTCAAAGAACCGGACCCTTCTCAAAGGATTCCTTTAATCTTGATTTGAACCCCATTATTATCAGAACATTCCAAAAAGTTTAAACGCAAAAAGGAAGACCGAAATTCCTTGACGAACACACCTCGGAAGAAGCACTTTAATTTTTGAAAATGATTGAAGGCCTACATTTATGAATTTACATTATTGTCATTGGTCAAGATAAGAATACGTCCTATCAGGGTCAATGCTGTTTACATTATCTGTCCATCAAAAATATGCTACCACAGGATTTCATTGTGATGGATGGTAAATAGGTATACTGGATAGAACTAGCTCAATATCAGGGTGCGTTGTAATTAGGTGAACAGGATATACCTCACTCAATACCAAGGTGGGGTGTAATTAGATGGACACAATAGAACTAGCTCAATATCAGGGTGGCATGTAATTAGGTAGACCGGATAGAACTAGCTCAATATCAGAGTGGAGTGTAATTAGTTGGACAGAATAGAACTAGCTCAATATCAGGGTGGGGTGTAATTAGGTGGACAGAATAGAACTAGCCCAATATCAGGCTGGGATGTAATTAGGTGGACTGGATAGAACTAGATCAATATCAGGGTGGAGTGTTATTAGCTGGACTGGATATAACTAGCTGAATATCAGAGTCGGGTATAATTAGATGGACAGAATAGAACTAGCTCAATATGAGGGTGAAGTGTAATTAGGTGGACTGGATAGAACTAGTTCAATATCAGGGTGGAGTGTAATTAGGTGGACTGGACAAAACTAGCTCAATATCAGGCTGGGTGATATTAGGTGGACAGAATAGAACTAGGTCAATATCAGGGTGGGGTGTAATAAGTTGGACTGGATAGAACTAGTTCAATATTTTGATGGGGTGGAATTATGTGGACTGGATAGAGCTAGCTCAGTATCATGGTGGAGTGTAATTAGGTGGACTTGATAGAACTAGTTCAATATCAGGCCGGGTGAAATTAGGTGGAAAGAATAGAACTTTCTCAAGACATGGCTAGAGTGCTATGAGATGGACTGAATAGAACTATCCCAAAATAAATTAAGCTAGCACACGTTTGTAAGCACGGCAACGAACTTACACGTTTCTAACGCCAAAGAAGTAAGTAAAGGACACTTTGTAGGTATTATTAATTAAATAATCTAGACAATAGCTTCCTTTTAAAGAAAGAATAGGGAAAATATTTGGCCAGTGATATGATCATTTCAAAATTGTTTAATGATTTCTTAATGATCGTTAGAATCATTAATTAGATGCTTCCAAATAAAAATAGTACCTAAATAATTAATATGAATGATATAATCTAAATATTCAACTTATTTTGATAAATACTTTTCTTTGTTTAATGATATAATTGGTAAACAGTAAAACTTATCGAAACTACCAGAATACTTTGAATAATATATTATTTTGAGAATCACAATACATATAGTTTTTGGTCGATATTTAATTCCATTACAATCCTTTACTTCTGAAGACAAGATAAACAAACCAATGCTTCTACTTATCGTAATAGCAATGAATATTAAGACGTTAGAAAAACAAATATGGGTTATTGTATAGGTTAAGTTTCACTTAGTCGCATTTCAAACTTTCTAAGAAAAGGTAGAACCATTGCTAAGAAATAAAACAATGGGCGTTTTTAAAATAACTGAAATACATTCGGCAATTGTTCCTTTGCTTTATTTGTCGAGAGTTTTTGGTATAGTTCCGCATTCTTGGTCTGACACATGTGGATTCTGGGAAAAGCCATTTTCATGTACTTGTTCATTAATTTACAGTATAATTTTGATGATGTATATTAGTTGCTCAAAGCTAAACGTTATTATTTATATCCTGCAAACAAATTCATTTGAAGACGTTACGAAAAACGGTTTCTTAGCACGTAGTGTTTGCTCGACTTTTGCAAACATTTGCACATTTTCTGTCAGTTTCCTGACCAGACGTAAGATGAACTTTCTTCTGGCAAAAATATATTTTCTTGATGAAGACCTGGGATGCTCGCCTTACTTTTACACACGTGTATTTTGGTTTATTTGGTTCGCCATATTTGTATTACTTTCAAACTATTTTTTATTAAGTTTACTACTGTTTTTTGACAAGTTTTCATTCATTGCAATCAGTATTATTATGTCCGATATTTGGATTATCCTGGTGACAATACAGTTTTGTGTTTTTGTCTTCTTAGTTGCTATGAAATGTTCAACTCTCAATTGTTTGATTCAAAAAACTGTTCTGTCTCATCCTCGGGGTGGTTTCATGAAGGGTAGACGAGGGCTTTGCCGGCCGAGAAGGCTTGAAAGTCACCAAAATGTTGGACTCTCGCATTCAACAGTGCAATCGACTGTCACATCTTTGCGATTAGAAATCATCCGGATCCGTCGGTTGTACGATCAAATCTGTGACATCGCTGAAACCGTGAACCATTTCTACTCTTTGGAAATGTTGGTTTTCACCGCCAACAAGCTTATAAACCTCACGATTGCAATATACTTGTCCATTATTAGTATTTTGGGTGATGAAACCTCAATGAATTGGTCAGAAATTATAATTTTTTTAACATTATTAATATTGGAACTGTTTGCGGTGACCACGGTTTGTGAAATAACACTATACCAGGTAAACTTATTTAATTACTTCCTAATACTCTTTATATATTTGGAATATAATTGCACATATTATATAACTGTCCCAAGGAAGGTGGGGATTGGGTAGCCCTTCTTTCTTAAAAAATATTGTTAATTTTAGCTTAGACCTGGAGAACACTATTGTGGTTTTTTATAATAAATTTTTACATTATTTTATTTTATTAATCCTAACTAGTTTTAATATGCATTAACTAGAGCTTATTTATATATTTTTAAGAGTAAAATTATAAATATTTTTTTATCCTAATGTATAACTAAGATTTAGTGATGAATCTCATCGACTAGAATTATATGTAAAACTAAATCTTAAAATTTCGAGGGCACACCTTCAAATTTACCAAAGGGTTTGTGGCAAGCTTATACTTAATAAGCCTATTGGTTTTTGATTCGCATTGTTATCACACTTATACACTTATANATATATTATGCTTGAATATATATCTTAACTTACTACCAGTTTTTTTTCTTATCTTGCTATCTTTATTTCACTCCATTATTTTTAATTAATTGTTCATGATATTTATATGTTTCTTTTATAATTTCCATTTATTTATCAAATCCAGACGTTCATCTCTAAGAAACTATTTAATCATACTATATGTTAATTAAAAATCGTGTTCACATCAAAATAAATCGAAAGATTCCAACAAATTTCTTTTATCTTAACAGACGTATATTTACAGTTTTATTAATGAAAAAAGTATTGAAATATGATATGTGCTCATTTCAACAACTTTTTAAGCAAATTTACGCGGGTATGAGACTAGGCTTGATGAAAAGGGCTTAAGATTTAGGGTTCCTATAATATATTATACATTCATTTTTTGATAAGTTCACAACAGAACATTTTAAGATATTTTAGAACTAGCAGCGCTTTTCCTTGAATTAATAACTTTCTTATTTCCCCCTCTCTTCCTTTATTATTGACATGATAAAGAGTTGTTGTAGCTGAAGTGCGAAAAGAATTATAAGCTTAGACATGATAGAGAAATAATTACAGAAAATGACACAGACTATTGTATTTTAAGCCACGTGACATGATAGCGACAGATGCTGTCTCGCTTAATGAGGCAGCACCACCTGTTATAAATTCTATGGATGTATACTAAGAGATAATTCAAATATAGCCATACTTTTATATAACTTATACATCACAGTATTATTTATATATATATTTACGAAGATAATGGTGATTACTATTTCACATGGAAAAAACACACTATTTTACAAGTGATTTAAATAAATTTATTTAATGTTAGTAAATGCACAAGGAAATTTAAATTATTTATCGTTTTCCCCGATTAGATACTATAGCCTTACTTTTAAAAGTAATTTTATTATAGTTTTTACTTTTTAGACTTTTTTTTTATATCGTATTTTCGTTCCGTTCACCCTGCAATGTAACAGTCTTTACTTGACGTATTATACTACGACCCTACCTTATAAGCGACGCCATATTGTAAACGTTCAAGGTAGTTTTCTCTCTTCAAGGATTAAACTAAGTGTACGTGTTCAATTTATTTTTAAGTAATTTTGTTTAAATCGAATAGGCATTGAGTTTGGTCATATCTGTTGACTTTAATTTTTTGTGT
The DNA here is from genome assembly GCA_902151445.1 of Timema monikensis. Lineage (NCBI taxonomy): Eukaryota > Metazoa > Arthropoda > Insecta > Phasmatodea > Timematidae > Timema > Timema monikensis. The sequence goes on from CABFVZ010000642.1 coordinate 139,383, forward strand.
ATTTACGATCTCTCTCGTTCAATAAATTTATAAATATTGTAACATGATTTGTTATATTTAAGGTATGTTAAAGAACCTTTTGTCATTTATAAATATAGTTTAGTAAGTAGGTTAGTGAATATTTTTGCTAAAAGATTTGTTATGTGTAAGTTATTTAAATAACTTTTTGTTATTTTAAAATATAAATTAATAGGTTGGATAACATAATTGTGTTTCTATGCCTATCTGGATGGAGGAAGACTATACCAGAAGCAATTCAAGGACTCTACTAACAAAATCGGTTTAAGAATGGCGTATTAAACAATACGGGAATTGATAAGTAATGTAAAATCCGGTATATTCTTTGAGTTCAAGAATAGAAACAACATAGAAGGTCATATTTTTGATCGTCTTAAGTGTATTTCTTTAGTGAACCTGCCAATGTATTACTTGTTCAGTAAGTTGTAAATACCTTGCCTGTGCTCAAGGAATGTAAAACGAAGAAATTACAAACCTATATATTATGTAACGCTGTTCTCTATGGGTGTGAAAAGTGGTCTCTTGATATAAATTTAGGGTGTTTAAAACAAGGTGCTTGGGAAAATATTTGGTCCAGAGGGGATGTAGATACTCCTACTGGGGAGTGGAGGAGATTAGATATAGAAAATTTATATATCCTGTATTCATAAAGAGACATTGTTAGGATAGTTAATTATCGTAGATTACTGTAGGTAGGACATTATGTGTGAATAGGAGAATCTAGAACCGTGTTCTGGGTACTGACTGGCAAACCCCATGGGAAGAGACCATTGGGAAGACCTCGACGTATAAAGGAAGATAACATTAGAATAGTCCTGAAGGGGATGTGGTGTAATGAGGTGGACTAGATAGAACTAGCACAAGATGGAGATAGGGTATAATGAGGTGGACTGGATAGAACTAGCTTAAGGTAGGGATAAATGTGGCATTGAACTTTCGAGTTCCTAACGCAATAGAACAAGTAATTGCCAGTGTTCTGGTTATTAATGGCCAATGACCAAGACAATAGCATTCGTTTAAAGAAAGAATCGGGAAAATATTTGGTCAAGGATAAGACATATTACAATAATGATCATCATGATAGTTTAAATCGTTAATTTATTACCACCAAACTATAATTATAGCTAAATAATTAATGTGCAATTGATATAACCCAAATATTAGGCTAATTTAAATTAAGTAAAGCATTTATATGCGCAATTATAAAATTGGTGCATGATAATACGCATTAAATTTATAAGAATACTAGTAAGTAATATATATATATATATTTTAAAAATCACAATTCATTCAGTTTTTGGTCGATACTTAATTCCATTACAATACTTGACGTCTGATGACAAGATAAACAAACCAATGCTTCTATTTATGTTAATAGCAATGAGTAATATGACGTTAGTAAATCAAATAAGAAATATTGTATAGGTAGATTTTTAGTTAGTCGCATTTTAAACGTTCTAAGAAATAGCAGAACCATTTGCTGATAAAATAAAATAATGGGTGTTATTAAAATAACTGGAATACATTCGGCATTTGCTCCTTTATTTTATCTGTCTAGAATTTCAGGTATACTCCCCCATTCTTGGTCAGAATCTTATGGATTCTGGGAAAAGCCATTCTCGTGTACTTGCACACTAATTTATGGTATTAGTTTGGTTTTGTATATTAGTTACTCAAAGGTGGACAGTACTATTCATATCCTGCAAACTAATTCAATCGAAATGGTTGTGAAAAATAGTTTACTAGCGTATAATGTTAGTTCTTCTTTTGCAAACATTTGCACATTTTATGTCAGTTTCCTAAGCAGACGTAAGTTGAACTTTCTTCTGGCCAAAATATCTTCTCTTGATGAAGATCTGGGAGTCTCGCCTTTCTTTTACACACGTGTATTTTGGTTTATTTTGTTCGCAACCTTTATGTTATTTTCCAACTATTTTCTAATTGGTTTAATTCAATTTTCTTACAAGTTTTCATATTTTACAATAGGAAATATTATTTCCGATATGTTGATTCCCCTGGTGACAATGCAATTTTGTATTTTTGTCTTCTTAGTCGCTATGAAATGTACATCTCTCAATTGTTTGATTCAAAAAATGGCTCTGTCTCATCCTCCGGGTAGTTTTATGAAGGGTAGACGAAGGTTTTTCCAACCAAGGAGGATAAAAAATCACCAAAATGTTGGACGGTCTCATTTGACAGTGCAATCGACTGTCACATCTTTGCGATTAGAAATCGTCAGGATCCGTCGGTTGTACGATAGAATCTGTGACATCGCTGAAACTGTGAACGACTTCTACTCTTTGGAAATGTTGGTATTCACTGCCAACAGGCTTGTAGAACTCACTTCTGAAATATTCTTATTTATAATTATTGTTTTAGGTTACGAAACCTTAATTAATCTGTCTGAAATTCTAATTTGGCAATCAACCTTATTATTGCAACTGTTTGCGATGACCTTGGTGTGTGAAACAGCGATAAACAAGGTATAGTAACTTAGTTGATTTTACTAATACTCTTTGTATGTCTGGGAAATAACTGAACGTGTAGAGCTGTCCCGAGCAAGATGGGGATTGTTTATCTCTAACTTTCTTAAAAAATATTGTTAAGTTAGTTTTACCATAGACTTTGAGAACACTACTGTTGTATTTCATACTTAGGTAGTTCAAATTATTTTATTTTATTAATATTAAAACTTATTTGAATATAATTGAAGAATAACTGTGGTATTTCTTATTGAAAGTGTAATCATATATTATTTTTAATAATATAGGAATAAGATTTGGTGATTTAATGTATTTACTGAGACATCGACTAGAATTAAATGTAAAACTAAATCTTATATTCTTGAGAGGCACACCTTCAAATTATCTTGAGGCTTACGCTTTATAAACTTAGTGGTTTTCGATTCTTATTGTTAACAAAATAATAAAAATATATTACTCATTATGTATATTATGACATTTATATATTTATTTTTTTGCTTATTTAGCTATCTTTTATTTTACTATTTGAAATTCCCCTTAAAAGTAATATATTTTTTGTTTTATTAATGAAAAAAATTGTTTGAAAATATTATTTAATTCATTTTCAACGACTCATTAAGCATATTTTTGCAGCTTGATAAATAAAGTGCTCTAGGATTAGTCTTCTTCTAGAAAATACATTAATTTTTAAATAGGCTCACAACAGACAATTTCATGATAATATCTGAGAACTAGCAGCGATTTTAGTCTCATACTTTCCCTATCCCTCTTTACTATTGAAATATTAAAGGATGGTTGTAGGTCAAGTGTTAAAAGTATTACAAGCTTAAACATAATATAGAAATAGTTCCAGAAAACAACACTTTATATTTTAAGCCGTATGGCCTGAAAGCTATTGATCTTTCTCGCTAGCCGAGGCAGCCTCCTTAATTATTAATTCTTAAGAAATATACTCTAAATTAAATTCAAATATTAAATTATGGTTATACATTTTATTATATTATACTATTGAGTTAAACAATCCATGTAATATATATTTGTATTATTAGTAAATGAGCAAGGAAATTTAAATCATAGATTGTTTTTACCCGATTATACATGATTAATGTATATGCTGAACCTTTGGTAAGAGTACATTTTTTGCTAAACTGAGAAAACTGAGATAAATGGCTGAGAGAGTTAATGTGCTGACCACATGGAACCCCCTATCCGCAGATGTTAGCACTATAATCACTAAGACCCGCCTCGGTGGCGTAGTTGGCTAACGCGCTTGTCGTGTTGAGCTCGACTGCTGAGGACGGGGAGATCTAGGTTCGAATCTTGGTCGGGTGAACTGGGGATGGTTTTTCCTAAATGGTTTTCCACTCTCCCTCCACGCAAATGCGGGTTAACTTCCTCTAACTCAACCTTCCTAATTCCTAATCCATTAACGTAATTAGTACTTAAAGCGTATAACCCGAACGGGTAGTAAGACGCGGTGCTAATAATAATAATAATAATAATAATAATCATGATAAATTACACAATACAGAAGCGTAGATAACATCATGAAGAAAGGAAATATTAAATAATATATCAAATTATCTTACCACAAATTTCCTAATATTGGCTCTTACCAAAGGTTCAGAAAATACATTAGTCACTATAGTTCATAGTTCAGGAACAAATTTTAAATGTCACTCAACAAGAAATACATAAATTATTATTCTCTATAAGTTTTAAAACTAAATTTAAACCAAATAACTTTAAAACCATTTGAACATATACACTTAGTTTACCCTGGAGGGTAGAAAACTTACCTTGAATGTTTACACTATGGCGTCACATATAAGATAGGGCCTTAATTTAATCCGTCAAGTAAAGTCAGGGTAAACAAACAGTAGAAAAAAATATCTTCAAAGTCAAAACTAAAATAAAACTACTTTTAAAATGCAAGACTATAGTGTCTAGTGTGTAAACAGACCAAAATTATAATTTTCGTGTATATTTAGTAATATTATATATATATATATATATATATATGTGTGTGTGTGTGTGTGTGTGTGTGTATGAAATAACTTCTTAACTATATTTTTAAAAAAATATTTTGAGCCAATCAAAAAAATTACTGTATTTATTTGAAGTAAGCTAAATCTAGAGCTCTTTTTCATCAATCCTATTTAATAGAGCTGTAAATATGATTAAATATTCTTTGAACATGAACCAATGTCACATTTTCACTCGTTTTTTTACTAACAAAACTAAACATATACAGCTGCTAGGGGAAAAGTTTCTGTTGGAATCGTTCAACCCTTCTTTTTTTTTTTTTTTGCGTAAACTTTATTATGAAATAACACATCGTTGAGTTAAATATTGCTTTAGAGCTGAATGTCAGGCTTTGATAAAGAAATGAAAACTCTGAAATAAACACATTAAAATCGTAATTAAATTAAATAAAGATAGCAAAACCAATTAAAAAACTATAAATAAATAATTATATAACTATATAGAAAATTATACATATTTGTTAGTGTGCTAAATAATCGAAACGAAAACCTAAAGCTTTATAAAGTATAAACTTGGCTTAAGTCCTTACGTAATTTTGAAGATGTGCTCCTCGAGTATGAAAAATTTAATTATAGATATAATTGTAGATGATGTTACAGTAAAAACAATAATAACCAAATCTTATCCCTAAATTATGAAACATAATATTAAATTACACTCTTAGTAAGAAATACATCAGTTCTTCTTCATCCATATTAAAACTTGATTGAAATTAATGCACTGAAATAATTTGAGCTTTAAGTATAAAAAACAACAATACTGTCCTCAAAGTCTAAGCTAAAAGTAATTAACAATATTTTTTAAGAAAGGAAGGACTAACAAAACCTAACATTCCTCGGGAGAGTTCTTCTACACGTGTAGTGGTTTCCCAAACATATAAAGAATATTAGTAAGAATAAAATCACTATACCTTGTTTATCGCTGTTTCATACACCGAGGTTACCGCAAACAGTTGCAATATTTGAAATAACTCGAAAATTATAGTTTCAGACAAATTAATTAAGATTCCGTAACCCAAAATATTATTAATAAAGAAGTATACTACAAACGTGAAGTTTACAAGCTTGTTGGCAGTGAAAACCAACATTTCCAAAGAGTAGAAGTCGTTCACGGTTTCAGCGATGTCACAGATTTGATCGTACAACCGACGGATTCTGACGATTTCTAATCGCAAATATGTGACAGTCGATTGCACTGTCGAATGCGAGAGTCCAACATTTTGGTGATTTTCTAACCTCCTCGGCTGCAGAAGCACTAGTCTACCTCTCATACGACTATACGGAGAATGAGAAAGAGCCATTTTTTTGAATCAAACAATTGAGATATGAACATTCCATAGCAACTAAGAAGACAAAAATACAAAACTGGATTTTCACCAGGGTAATCAACATGTTGGACATAATATTGCAGATCGTAAAATATTAAAACTTAAAAAAAAAACACGAATTAAACCAATTAGAAAATAGTTTGAAGACACGAATGTCACGAACAAAATCAATCAAAATACACGCGTGTAAAAGAAAGGCGAGCATCCAAGATCTTCTTCATCAAGAGAAGATATTTTGTTCAGAAGAAAGTTCAACTTACATCTAGTCAGGAAACTGACAGAAAATGTGCAAATATTTGCAAAAGAAGAACTAACATTATGGACTAATAAACTGTTTTTCGTAACCATTTCAAGTGCAGGATATAAAGAGTATCGTCCAACTTTGAGCAGCCAATATACAAGGCATAACTCATACTCTAAATTAGTGTACAAGTACACGAAAAAGGCTTTTCTTAGTATCTACAAGATTCTGACCAAAAATGGGAAACTATTCCAAAAATTCTCGATGGATAAAGTAAAGGAGCAATTTCTGAATAGATTCCAGTTATTTTATTTCCATCCATTATTTTATTTCTTAGAACGTTTGAAATGCGACTAATTGAAACTTACCTATAAAATAATTTTTATTTTATTTTCTAACGTTATTTTATTCATTGCTATTACGATAAGTAGAAGTTTGGGTTTGTTTATCTTGTCATCAGAAGTAAAGGATTGTAATGGAATTAAATACCGACCAAAAATTAGATGTCTTGTGGTTTTCTGATAGCTTTTAATGAGTATTATTGCGTACCAATTTTATCATTACGTATAGAAAAGTCTCATCATTCAGTTAGTCGCATTTCAAGTGTTCTAAGAAATTCCGGTACCATTGTTAAGAAATCAAAGTATGAGTAATATTAAAATAACTGGAATACATTCTGCAATTAGTCCTTTACTTTATTTGTCGAGAATTTTTGGTATCGTTCCACATTCTTGGACATTATCGTGTGGATTAAAGGAAAAGCCATTTTCATGTATTTGTACATACATTTATAGTGTAATTTTGGTCTTATTTATTGGTTGCTCAAAGTTGGGCATTTTTATTTTAATGCTGCAAACAAATTCATTTGAAATAGTTACAAAAAACTGTTTATTATTGCATTATATTTGTTTGTCTTTTGCAAACATTTGCACATTTTATGTCAGTTTCCTGACCAGAAGTAAGATGAAATTTCTTCTGGCCAAAATATCTTCCCTTGATGAAGATCTGGGATGCTCGCCTTACCTTTACACACGTGTATTTTGGTTTATTTTGTTGGCCATATTTCTGCTTTCAAACTATTTTCTAATTGTTTTAGTACAGTTTTATTACAAGTCTTTATTCCTTTCAATCGGCGATATTATGTCTGATATATTGATTATCCTGGTGACCATACAGTTTTGTGTTTTTGTCTTCCTAGTTGCTATGAAATGTTCAACTCTCAATTGTTTGATTCAAAAAACTGCTCTGTCTCATCCTCGGGGTGGTTTCGTGAAGGGTAGACGAGGGCTTTGCCAGCCGAGAAGGCTTGAAATTCACCAAAATGTTGGACGGTCTCATTTGACAGTGCAATCGACTGTCACATCTTTGCGATTAGAAATCGTCCGGATCCGTCGATTGTACGATCAAATCTGTGACATCGCTGAAACCGCGAACCACTTCTACTCTTTGGAAATGTTGGTTTTCACCGCCAACAAGCTTATAAACCTCACGTTAACAATGTATTGCTTTATTATTTCTATTTTGGGTTACAAAACCTTCATTAATTTGTCTGAAATACTAATTTGGAAATCATGCTTAATATTCGAACTGATTGCGGTGACCTCGTTGTGTGAAACAGCAATAAACAAGGTACAGTTATTTACTTAATTTTACTAATAATCTTTGTATGTCTGGGAAATAACTGCACATATTACCAAACTGCCCCGAGAAAGATGGGGATTGGTTAGCCCAACCTTTCTTTAAAAAAAAATCTGTTTACTAATTTTAGCGTAGATTTAAAGTATACTTTTGTTGTTTTTTCATACTCAAGTAGTTCACATTATTTTAATTTATTAATCTCAAATTAGTTTTATCATGAATGAAGAAGAAGTGTTGTATTTTCTACAGATAAGGTATTGATATATTATTTTTCTTAATGTAGAGATAAAATGTGGCGATGAATTTACGTACCCACCAGTGTGGGTGTAAGTGGTAAGGAAACAAATGTTTTCTGAAAAACCACACGATATTAAAAGTAAACTTACTAAAAAAAAAAAAAATAACTCCATGGTTTTAGCCCACAATCGAGCAATACCGACTGAGATACCGCTGGCATTAGCGATTATATTGCTAATATTTGCTGATAAAGGGTGTCATGTGATCAGCACAGCAAACCTTCCGGCCGCTAATATAAGTTCTTTAGATTGGAACTGCTAATTCTTTATTCGCGTAGCACTTCATTTGTCCTCACGATACTGAGTTTGACCTCGTTACAGACCCACTGCTTTAAAGATAAATTTTGATTGCAACAGGGATCGAGCCCAGTACCTTTTAAACTGTAACCAGGATATCCTATCCCAGGGGTCATCAAATGGCGGACCGTGGTCCACATCCGGGTCGTAGAAACATATTTTTTTACGGAACTCAACAAGATAGCGATAAACAGAAGAAATTATGCTATTTCGGTTGGTGGGTGATAGACAAGGGAGGGTAGGCTTAACCCGCCCTTCACAAACAATGGCGTGCCACTGGGGGAGTTATTTGATAATTGTTTATCTTAGTAAATAAGTATAGTTGTTAAAAGTAAAGCAAATAACATTTTTGAATAAGCGTAGGTGTGTAGGGCTTGACATCAAGTTACGGCTGAAGTTTGCCGGACCACGGGGGTTTC
>CABFVZ010000642.1:150229-170200 GCA_902151445.1 Timema monikensis
GGGGGGGGGGGGGGGGGGGGGGGTGACATTTGTATAATTTTAAAACAAACGTACATAAATTATAAAATCAATAAATTCATGTGTTTTAGCTTAAAAAGCCATACAAAATATTAGTTTTAAAACAAAAATTTATATTTTGTAAACATCTGCGTATATGAACACAGCAGAATAGAGTTTTTTATTACGTTAAAATGCCTTCTTTTGTCTGGCATGCCATCTTAATTAATGAAGAGAACGGAGTCTTTTAGAAACTCTCTTTTGCAAAGCATCTTCGGATAATATCAACACTAGTCTGCAAGATTTTAATAAAGTGGAATAATATATTTTGTAAAATTAAGCACGTTTCAATACGATTTTTCTTTAAAAACTATATTTCGAAATTTAACAATGAAGGGAATCGTAGCAGTGCATTAACATTCGAAAGGTCTCATTTTATGATTTATGTTTTCACTAACCTAACATACCTAACCTAGCCTAACTTAAGGGCAGCCTGAAAAGGGATTTTTTATCAGTTTTTTGTTTTTAATGAATTATTCTCTGAAATCTCCTTTTTAAAATGATATATAACATTAAATAGTTCAAACATTCTTTATTTGTGTAAAAAAAATCTTTTCCACAAGTTTGCAATGCTATGAGAACAGATTTTTGAGTCGTATCCATCAGGTGTGCGGATAATATATCTATCCTTTTATATAGTATGTGTAAGTTATACCTTTTGTTGTAATTTAGTATTTGGCTACTTTGATTATTCTGATTATAAACTCATCTTTTCTCTACACCTGCTAAACCTCAGCTCAGCTGTTATTGTTTGTAAGGTTATGTTGTTTATCAAGTTATGTGAATCTGCAAACATTGATGTAAGAGTTTGTGTTTTAGATTATAGTTTTATTTAGTGTTTATATTACATTTTGAAATGGGGTGGCAAGAAGAGAATTGGAACAAGTCGTGTTTATTACAAGAAAAAATGAAAAATATTGGGCTATCAAATCCTAAAGAGCAAACCCCAATTTCATCTGTCGGTCAACAAGGACTAAAGGTGACCTGGCGGTCTAGGGGTAAGGTGTCAGACTTCTGTACTGGGGGTCCGGGGTTCAATCCCCAGTCCCGGCACAGATTTATCTGATTGCCAAACCCTTCCTTCACCTCTGACAAGACTTGTATTAATCACAACTTGTGAATGTGTGGAATACCATGCCTCCACCGTGGTTCGGATCCCACGTTAAACTGTATGTCTTCCATTTCATCTCACAATCACCCTACCATCACACATTAGCGTAAGTGCGTATAACCTGAACGGGTAGTAAGACGCGGTGCTAATAATGATAATAAACAAGGACTAAAATAGACTAAGAAAATCTCAATAGCTGAGTTTATAAAGCTGAAAAAGATGTGCCTGACCTCGACAAAAATATCAAGCAGAAAAGGACTTTATAGAAAAGGAAGCTTAAAGACTTAAAATCAAGTAGAGGAATATCTTTACAACCCTTCTTAAGAGTGCTGGACGTAATTGGAATGTGAAAAAAAATAACACAAGTAGGCCTTGTGTACGAAAATCTTGGACGCTCTTTTGCCGTAAACTACATTTTAAGAGTTTTGATGACAGATATTTGCCTTACTATTGAAGAAAGTCTCACAAAATTTGTATGCCAACATTATGGTATTAAATAATAATTCCTCACACAGGGATTTTGAGATATTTGTATTGTATACTAAATAGGAAATTATTATGTATATTTTTAAAATAAAAAAATCATGCTTTGTTAATAAAATCATAACATTGTTGATTTTATTCAGATTTTTAAAAAAAGTCTGTGTGTGGAACTAAGTAAATAACTGTTCTTTAAAAAAAATAATTAAAGGTATCACTAATAAATACTGAGATATGTGTCATAAAGTTAACATTGAAGATTTTAAATGGCATTCGGACTGCCTCTAATCTAACCTAACCTAAGCTAAGCTAACCTAATCTAAGTAAACCTAACCACCACCAAAGAAATGACCCCTATCAAAGTGCGGATGGATAATGTCAATATTATCTGGATAGTACGGACTTCATCTAGGTTTGAACTTTATCCGTAGTATATATAATACATAATGATATATGATTTGTTGCGTTATAAACAAGTCTGAAACTCATTGAGGCTAGAATGAATTAAATATGACTATTTGCTTTGTTTTTTATCCTATATTTGTATTAATAAAATAAATAATTTGTATATCTTTCTTTGTGTCTCTCTGACATGAGCAATGCGCGATAAATATTGCAAGCAAAGTTTTAAAATTTAAAAATTGGTACACCTCGAAGATGGAACTTCACAAATTTGAATACGTTTTTATTAATTAATAAAAATTTGGGTCGGAAGAAATGAAAGGAGTTTTTTTCTTTCCTCTTTTGAAACAAATAAAATAATAATATTTAGCACCGGGTCTTACTACCCGTTCGGGTTATACGCTTTAAGTACTAATTACGCTAATGGATTAGGAATTGGGAAGGTTTAAATAGAGGAAGTGAACCCGCATTTGCGTGGAGGTAGAGTGGAAAATCATTTAGGATAAACCACCCCCAGTTCACCCGACCGAGATTCGAACCTCGATCTCCCCGTCCTCAGCACTTGAGCTAAACACGACTAGCGCGTTAGCCAACTACGCCACCGAGGAGGGTAACAAATAAAAGCGTCGAGAGTCAGCGCTGGGTACTTTAGTTTGTGGTATTTTCTGGAGACGATATTTAAAAATGAAATTTATTTTAATTGGTTTAATCCACTATAACCAATTATTTAATAACTTTGGAAGGCTTTAAGTCCTAATCTTTGATTAACGGTAATGGGACAAATTACTTTAGGGATTCTATTAAAAATTATAAAACAACAAAGCTTTTGATTTAATATATCTGGGCACGATATTGTGTTGGATTTTACCACTGTACCATTATTACATCTGTTTTCCTATTTCAATTATTTGTTTTGCGGTATTGAACGATTTACACAAATTCATTGGACAAGAGAAAATTTAATATATATTTAGAATTATTTTATTTTGATTAAGTTCCTATAAGATATATCAACGACGTTTGAAATTGTAGTCAAATGACTTTTCCGCTTTCAGCCTATCTATATTGTTAGAACAAATCTATAATACAAACGTATTTACTAATTTTCAATAGAGGGAATTTGAATACATAAAAGAGATAGAACTGTAATATTTACAAAACAACTCACTGTCTATATTTTATGCTCATGTTTGTTTGCTTATACAGAATATTTTATTTTGTGTGTCTTTCATCAATTTAATAAAGGTTAAAACCCTTACAAGACTCTCTCAAAATGCTGAGATTATTCTAATAAGATAACACTTGTCAAACTATGTATTGGCTAATTTAATTGAATTATTATTATTATTATTATGGTTGTCAGAAACTCATTTCATCATGAATACATTATTGGGTGTTAGAAGTTAAGATAAGCATATAGCACTATTCATCTCAAAAACTAATACCAATACCAATATTAAACTATTATTATTATTATTATTATTATTGTTCTTATTATTATTAGCAGCATCGCGTCTTACTAACCGTTCGGGTTATACGCACTTACGCTAATGTGTAATGGTAGGGTGATTGTGAGATGAAATGGAGGACCTAACCACGGTGGAGGCCTGGCATTCCACACATTCACAAGTTGTGGTTAATACACGTCTTGTCAGAGGTGAAGGAAGGGTTTGGTAATCAGAAAAATCTGTGCCGGGACCGAGGATTGAACCCCGGATCCCCAGCACAGAAGTCCGACACCTTACCCCTTGCCGGCTCTGGCGTGACGGTGGAAGTAATTTTTTTTTACTCAGAGTGTATTGTGCTTAAAAACCGTGTACCATATACTTGGATTTAATAAAGTGTCGACGAGTGTAGAATTAGATTATTATTCTGCTTCCAGCTATTATATTTGATTTTTTTTTCCTTTTATTTAACAGAGAGACTAAATGCGCTTGCAATACTTTCAATGGAGAAAAATTTCCTCAATTGTCATTCAGAGATCAAGGAGAAAATTATTGAACTTTTTGCGCAAATTAAAACAAGAAGAAATAGATTTCATTTTTAAATGAATAGATCAAGCTTGGACTATAACAATTTAAATTAAAGTAAGTAAAAAAGTTTGTTTTTTATGTTAAAATTTTATCAATTTCCTGAATAAATTCTCTTTTTAGACATGGTTTTTTCTCCTTTTACACAATTTTTAAACAAAGGCTAAACATTTTCTGGATAATATTCATTTTTTTCCACCATCACGCCAGAGCCGGCACTGCGAGAACAACAGTGCTCTCTCTACCTGGTAGTCCCGCCTTCCTCCCTACCCCCTCCTATGTGTGCATGCGCACAACAGTCAAACACCACGTCGCTGGCACTGTGAAGCGCACAGTTCCATACAAAGATTTTTGTATCTTTTCCATAAACTGGGGGAGGGCTACTGAAGTACTGACATTAAGCCTAAGGAATATATATTGTACTACAAAAATAAATAAATAAAGAATTAATGAAGAAAGGACTCATTATATTAAATGTTAAATTTTGGAAACAATGTAAAAAAGATTCATTTGCTAAATTAATTGAATTTACATTCCGAAATTGTTTACAAATAACTCTCTTTTCTTTCTTTCTTTCTTTCTCTCTCTCTCTCTCTCCATTTATGCAGGTAGACGTCTTCTAATTTCAATCTTCATAACCCCTAACCCATTAGATTAATTAATACATAAGCGTATTAACCGAACGGGTAGTAAGACGTGGTGCTAAATTAATATAGCTATGTATTATTTTATTTGCCGCATCTTACTACCCGTTCGGATTATACGTATGTATGATAATTACTCTAACGGACTAGGGATGAGGAAGGAATAATTTTAGAGGTAATGTACCCGCATTTGCATGGGTGAAGAGTGGGCAATTATTTATGGAGGAAAAAACCACCTCAAACAACCCTACCAGGATTCGAGCCCCGGTCTCCCCTTCAACAGCGGTACAGTCTAACACAAGAAGTGACGTTCGAGCACTGAAGTGGTTTGTTAGAAATTGATAATACCAAAATAATAAGCACTTCGTCAATAGAGGCGGTTCATCTTTTGTAGCTTTAGTAATTTTGAAATGATTCCCAGTCGAAGTGTTAAAATATAATAAATATTATTAGCCCTTTATATTTATACCCCCTTTGCTTGTTTTGGGCTCCGCCCCCAAACCCCCCAGAGAGTGTAAACCAATATAATTCCAGCGTTGTTTTGAACGTTGATTTATTTTTACAACTTTATGATTCTAGCTGTCCCATAAGTGTGTCATAAAATTTAAAAAATCTGTGTAAAATGTGCAAAATTTACCCAAAACCAAAAAAATCTAGCTCTGGTACAACCCGTTAAAAAAAATCTTACTGTTTAGCTACAAGAGGCCTCCAAAGAAAGGTCCGCACCGACTTTAAAGTTATTCCGCCATTTTGATTTTGGGAGGGTGGGGTAATGGGGGCTAAAAAATTTAATTTTCCCGTCGGTTACAGACTAGAAGATATAATTTTGCTAAATTTCAAATTTCTATCTCATCTGGAAGTAGGTAAACATTAATGTCAGTGAGTGAGTGAGTCAGCCGTGTGGCTTGATAGTAGAGTGATTCCATAATAAAAGTACCCGCTTCGGTGGCGTAGTTGGCTAACGTGCTTGTCGTGTTTAGCTCGACTGCTGAGGACGGGGAGATCGAGGTTCGAATCTCGGTCGGGTGAACTGGGGGTGGTTTTTCCAAAATGGTTTTCCACTCTACCTCCACGCAAATGCGGGTTCACTTCCTCTAATTAAACCTTCCCAATTCCTAATCCATTAGCATAATTAGTACTTAAAGCGTATAACCCGAACGGGTAGTAAGACGCGGTGCTAAATATTATTATTATTATCATAATAAAAGTACGTCTAGGGTGTACGAGCGCTGGTCTTGTCAAGTTGTAATGGAGGATTGTTCTTGTTCGACAGGTGAAAACGACATCGATCCTCGTGAGCAAGATGCTGAACGAGGTGTACGACGAGGAGGTGCAGAAGGAAGTGAGTAGTTAGATAGATAGATAGATAGATATACCCTGATTTTGATTGGAAGAAGAGTAAAGAAAATTCAAACCTATTTCTTTGCGGCCTACACTGACAACATTTCACTATCTTGTAGGTGACCTGGCGGTCTAGGGATTAAGGTGTCAGACTTCTGTGCTGGAGGTCTGGGGTTCAATCCTCGGTCCCGGCACAGATTTATCTGAACACCAAACCCTTCCTTCACCTCTGACAAGACGTGTATTAATCACAACTTGATGATTGTGTGGAATACCAGGTCTCCACCGTGGTTCGGATTCCACGTTAAACTGTAGGTCCTCAATTCCATCTCACAACCATACTAACATTTCACATTAGCGTAAGTGCGTGTAACCCGAACGGGTAGTAAGACGTGGTGCTAATGATATCTATCAAAAATAACATCTGCAGATGACATTACTTTATGTATGAATACTTATATTAAAATTGTTTTAGTAACTTTAGTAACTAACTTCTACCGGGTGACCTGGTGGTCTAGGGGTAAGGTGTCAGACTGCTGTGCTGGCGGCCGGGGTTCAATCCTCGGTCCCGGCACAGATTTATCTGATTGCCAAACCCTTCCTTCACCTCTGACAAGACATCTTGTGAATGTGGGGAATGCCAGGCCGCCACCGTGGTTCGGATTCCACGTTAAACTGTAGGTCCTTCATTTCATCTCACAATCACCCTACCATTACACATTAGCGTAAGTGCGTATAACCCGAACGGTTAGTAAGACGCAGTGCTAATAATAATAACTAACTTCTATTGTTCTTCCTAGCAAAATCATACTATTCATACCCTTCTTATCAAGGCGATTCGAGCGTATTCTTTTTTTGTAAACTACTTTTTAATATTCTGTTAGTTATTCTCTGTGCTCGGGAAGGGATGGTATTTTGTACATTCTGTTTAACCTGAATATTATTAAACTAAAGCCCTATCCTATAATGAGATATCCAGGGGTGGATAACCTTTTGACGTTAGAAGGGCCGCATGTCACTTCACGGATTCCTCATCTACAAAACATTTTGCCAACATTATAAAGACGTAATTCACCTAAATAAAAGTTAATTTCTTTTAAACTCATAGTTTGTGAGCGATTTTTTTTATTTGTTTGATTTAAATTTAACGAGAAACAATTTTAATGTTTTATATAATATGTATTACATATTCAAAGAGGAACATTTTTATTAAAGAACATAAAACTTATAAATAATTGAAAAAAGACTGTTCTTTTTCGCTTTTCTTGTACTTGTTCTCCTCCGTGAGTCTTGATTCATTTTTAAATATTACTGTAAATATGTATTGTGCAATCATGCTTGAATATATTCGGTGACCGCATTATCTAAGGTCTCACCCTAGTGTTACACTAGACTGCTGATGATGGGGGTGAGGGGGGAGAAATCGAGGTTCGAATCTTGGTTGGGTGTACTGAGGGTTGTTTCTCTCTCAAAAATGGGCTTCCACTCTTTCTACACGCAAATGCGGGTACACGTCCTCTAAATATATCCTTCCTAATCCCTAAAACCATAAGCGTAATTAGTATATAAGAGTGACCCGAGGCGGGTGTCGTAGTTGGCTAACGCGCTAGTCGTGTTGAGCTCGACCACCGAGGACGGGGAGATCGAGGTTCGAATCTCGGTCGGGTGAACTGGGGGATGGTTTTTTCCTAAATGGTTTTTCCACTCTCCCTCCACGCAAATACGGGTTCACTTCCTCTAATTAAACCTTCCCATCCATTAATCCATTAGCGTAATTAGTACTTAAAGCGTATAACCCGAACGTTTAGTAAGACGTGGTGTTAAATATTAAATATTATTATTATATAAGCGTGTAACCCGAACTGGGTAGTAAAATGCGGCGATGTATGGGCTTGGAAGGAGAGTGGGGGAACCCGATACGCTATCCGTGTATCCAAAAATCATCCAGCTGTTTGCTGAATCTTGTTTCAGTTGTTTATCTTCTCCCATCAGCTCCAAACACGCAAGATCCAGTTCACCGCGATGGGGTTCTTCCCCTTGGATAACACACTCCTGTACACGGTGAGGCCGCAACTTTTCACTTCTAGTAACGACATATTGTGCAATATATATATATGATTTCAGAACACGACTAATGGACATAGCTATCTTGTTTAGAAACAGGTTGGACAACCTTATTCGAAAAAAAAAAGAAATACCATCCTCTGTTTATGCATCACATGTCCGTCAACTCTATGATGCAGTCAAACAGAAATCGTAGATTTACACGAACACTATTGCACTTGGTTCATTTCTGATTAAACATTAATGGAGATAAAGAGTTAATAGATGTTCTTAATACAAAACATTTTTGAAATATTAAATTATATCTGGATAAAAACTGCATTGAAAAGGCAGTTTTTGACCATTTTAGAATAGCGTCACAGATAAGCACTGTGCACATATCTTCATTCTGTCATAATAAAGATAATTATACTGTAGTTATTGACAAGAAACTTTGTCTCTTTGTCCCACATCGTCACCGCGGAAAATTTCGAGTAATCATTCAAATACGAATGCACTGCACCCATTTCTGGCATATCTTGGTCTTTTATTTTCTCTTTTACTCCCATAATACCTCGCGCGGGCCGGGAGCTGAGTTGTAACTGCCTGCTATAATGAATGCTCTTAACTTTTAAATTATAATTCAAAAATTAAAAGTGGTGTTATGTAGATAACAGAAAAAATAATCTTTTCTTAAACTTCGCCTTCAACCTTTTTCTTTGAATGTTTCAAACTTCGCTTCGACTTCGTTCCGTATTTAAAAAGTGACTTTGACACAGTCCTTGAACCCTGTCCTAAAAGTGTCCATGCACACGCACAAACACACACACACACACACACACACTAACGTAAATTATATCTAGATTAGTCAGAGATTCCCAAACTTTTTAGACCGAAGAAGTCTTTGCACCAGAACCCGCCTCGGTGTAGTAGGTGGCTAACGCGCTAGTCGTGTTGAGCTCGACTGTTGAGGACGGGGAGATCGAGGTTCGAATCTCGGTCGGGTGAACTGGGGGTGGTTTTTCCTAAATGGTTTTCCACTCTACCTCCACGCAAATGCGGGTTCACTTCCTCTAATTAAACCTTCCCAATTCCTAATCCATTAGCGTAATTAGTACTTAAAGCGTATAGCTCGAACGGGTAGTAAGACGCGGTGCTAAATATTATTATCTTTGCACCAGAAAAATTACAAGCTGGAGCCATTACAGAAAGCTGTAATCTAATATCATGAACATTATATGATGACAGTTTAATTTTACGAGTATAAAATTATAAAATAGACGGAAAAAAAACTCCGCATTATTTTGGTTGATCCTTTGTCATATACCCTTCAAACATATTTGAAAATAATTGGCCATCCTAATTAATGATACTATTTAATATTGTGAAAAACAAATAATGATTATTCTAAAATTACCTCATGGAATTTGAGATATCTATGCACAATTAAAAAAAAACCGCTGAAAATTTGAAAACTTTGGTATTATAATCTACGAAGTAAAGCCTTTTATTTAAAGAGAAAAAGTACTAATAATTAAAATCGATTTCGTGCAACTCGAAAGAATAGCCGTCAAAATAAATTGCCAATATCTCAAATATATCATTAAATATTTGTGGAATTAAACTTTTTTTCTTTTAGCATATCCTTAGTGTAAAATCTTTCATTAGAAAAACTAAGAAAATTTATTGGGTAGACATTCAGAAATACTTCTCGAAAGGAATCACTCCTCGTTTAAATTGTATATCTACAGGTTGCCATAGATTTTGGGCACATAGGCATCTACACAGATACACATATATATGTAAATACACTTGCTTATACGTGTTTTAATACATGAAAATACAAAAATATATTGTTTGTACAGTACATTAAATGATATTACATTTCATTTTCAATGTATTGTCCAGCTTTTTTTTTTGTGTGTGATTTTTTTGGCCTTTGCCTGTGTGTTCAGACTTCAGGGCCATCCTGTATATCTAACTATCTTTATATACATGTAGGGGTGACCTGGTGGTCTAGGGGTAAGGTGTCAGACTTCTGTGCTGGCGGGCGGGGTTCAATCCTCGGTCCCGACACAGATTTATCTGATTTCCAAACCCTTCCTACACCTCTGACAAGACATCTTGTGAATGTGTGGAATGCCAGGCCGCCACCGTGGTTCGGATTCCACGTTAAACTGTAGGTCCTTCATTTCATCTCACAATCACCCTACATTAGCGTAAGTGCGTATAACCCGAACGGGTAGTAAGACGCGGTGCTAATAATAATATATACATGTATATACAATATACATATTATAAATATATGTGTAACTTATATACACATTTTTATAAACATGTATGTTAACATATTATATACATAATATATGTATGTATATACTACTGTCTTTTTTCAATGTAAAGAATATGATATTTAGGTGCGGCTATAACCAAATGATCAAATATAATACTGTAGCTCCACGACTTCTTTGGTGCTGACGGCTTTGAAAAGTTACCAAACCAAATTATGTATCTCTAAGCTGAACCATATGATCTGCAAAAACATGTGTTTAGCAGCTGTCACTCCTGGCAGTCAACATTTAGGTATATACCTAAATGTTGACTGTCAAAAGTCACCTGTGAGCTGTCAGTCAGCACCAAAGAAGCCATGGGGCTACCGTAGCTTTGCGTACATATGTATGTGTGTAACCCACATATATATACATATATACAGTGGAACCTCGTCTATCCAGCCACATGATCCAAATTTCCTGTTTATCCGGACTGAAATTTTGTACAAATTAATTTTTTTGTAACACATTCTTATGAGACGAATAAGACTAATTGATTTAATTTTTAACTCCTTTCAAATTAATCAATTAATTAATTAATTACGATAGTGTTGTCGCAAACCGAGTACATTACTGCATAGCAATCCGCCGCCACTCGTAAACACCATTCAAAATTGTCCCAACAAAAACTTAATCATTATTTTTATGAGTGCACAATTGTTGTAACATGTTCAAGTGTTTTTATAATCTGTTGTCATGAAATTAAACGGTTAGTTGATATAATATCTGGATTATCCGGTCCCAGCTATACAGGACGAAGGTGACCTGGTGGTCTAGGGGTAAGGTGTCAGACCTCTGTGCTGGCGGCCGGGGTTCAATCCCCGGTCCCGGCAAAGATTTATCTGATTACCAAACCCTTCCTCCACCTCTGACAATACATCTTGTGAACGTGGGGAATGCCAGGCCTCCACCATGGTTCGGATTCCACGTTAAACTGTAGGTCCTTCATTTCATCTCACAATCATCCTACCATTACACATTAGCGTAAGTGCGTATAACCCGAATGGGTAGTAAGACGCGGTGCTAATAATAATAATATACAGGACGAACAAGGTTCCGCTGAATATAATCACAGGATGATGTTTGCCACATGTGTTTCAGCTGCGGTTGAATATTTGTTTTCTGTTTCAGATCGTGGGGGCTGTGTCCACCTATTTAGTGATCCTAATCCAGTTCCATATATCCTCTGGCGATAAGGACAAGTCATTCAACATGACAATTTGTAATACAAGTTTCAGTTTGTAGGGAATACAAACTGGTAACTGATGTTGAAATAATTCTGGATATATTTAAGATTTAGTTGTGTGTGTATGTATTTATGTCTATATTTTCACTATCTGTATGGTAATATTATACACTGGCGCAGCCGATGGGGGGAGGTTTCAGGGTTGAAACCCCCTTCCCCCATACCTCACTACCCACCTCCATCTTTCTCGTCCCTAAAGCTGTTGAGATCACACATGAGGAACTCTACAAATAAAGACAGACTTAATGAGCTTCATGTAAATACATCCAGAGGTGACAGTTACGAACCCATATGGGAAAATGCCGGAATTGGCCAGATTTGGGCATATCTGGCCAAGATATGGATCAGTTCTGGCCAGATTTGATCTTTCCACATGGGGAGGATGAAGTTCTCAATGAACTTTCTATGAAGCCAAGCAAAATTAACATAAGACTAAGGAGATCTAGTTCAAAAGTGTTTTTGTGAGTTAAGAGCATCTGCAAGTTATTTATTTGAATTTTCAGATTTTAGCACATAAAATAATTTTATAAATCAAATTTTCAAAATACAATTTATTGAAACTTGCATGATTGAATATTCTAGCAGTATTCATGGATAAAAATGTGTTCATAAAAACTTAATAGCCATAATAATTACGAATCATGACAATTTTTTTTTATAAATTTTAAATAATTTTGGATATTGTTGTATTTCTTTTGATGCATTTGCATTTTGTATTGCTTAAATTTTCAAAACTTCCTGCGGGAAAAACTAATGGACCCCACTTAGTTG
This sequence comes from Timema monikensis, assembly GCA_902151445.1. Taxonomy (NCBI): domain Eukaryota; kingdom Metazoa; phylum Arthropoda; class Insecta; order Phasmatodea; family Timematidae; genus Timema; species Timema monikensis. The sequence goes on from CABFVZ010000642.1 coordinate 162,685, forward strand.
GTCAGTGAAACAACCCCCCTCCCCCCTTCCTCCCACAAACGAATCCTGGTTGCACCAGTGATATTATATGCTTTCAACAAAGAGAGGTTATTGCTGACCAGCAAGTCGAATTTGGACCTGAGGAAGAAACTGATGATATGCTACATTTGGAGCATCGCGCTGTATGGAGCAGAAACTTGGACTCACAGGAAGATGGGAAAGAAATACTGGGTGAGCTTTGAAATGTGGAGCTGGAGAAGACTTGATAAGATCAGGGTGACAGAAAGGGTAACAAATGAAGTCCTAAGAAGAATGATGACTAGGAAGAGAACAATTATTTTAGATGAGATTCTTCTGTACAAAGTAAACTGGATTTGACACATCCTTGGGAGGAACTGTCTTCTGCACGTCATAGAAGGAAAGGTTGAGGGAAAGAGGAGCTTAGGAAGGAGGAGGATTCAAATATTGGATGACTCGAAGGAAATGAGAAAATTCTAGTGGAGGACAGGACGCATTGGCGGTCTAAGTTCACTGACAAAAGGAATGGGCCTGCTGTAAGACAACACATAATAATAATCTATATATGTTGGTGTTTATGTTTATATTTCTTATAGCTGTGTATGAATTAATGTCTATATTTATTATAGCTGTATATATATAAATGCCATATAAATGTCCACATACTACATTATGTAAAGTGTGTTCTAGTTATAGTGATATTGCAGTTGTAATTATATTGATAAATCCAAACTGGTTCTCTTACCACCCATACTTAATAATAACGCTAATTGAATTCAAAGGAAGTGTACCCGAATTTTTGTGGAGGGAAAGTGGAAAACCATTAAGGAAAAAAAAACCTCTCAATACACTTGATCGGGACTCGAACTGGAACTGAGAATCTGGACACGACCTTGTAAAATACCCTCCAAGCACAAATATTAAAATGTTGCCTACATAAACATCTTCGGTCTCAACTTTTTATTAAGTTATTTTGAAACGTGATTCAGTGCTGGTTGAATATTTATCAATGGCAAATTGTTTGACCCGAAGCTGTTGAAATCGTGGCGCTAGGTCAATATCAAGTGACGTTTGTAATGACATTTGAGCCTCTCGTCTAAGAAAAATAAATATATTCTCAGTGTCCTAGCGTGTTTACGTCACGAAGGGAGTAGCGTAAAAAGATGTATTAGCGTTCGGGAACGGTAATATTAGTGGTACTCCTCCCTAATAATATTCCGTCAACAGATTCTGAAGGCATCCAACTTACTATTAAAAATAATAAATATTTATAACATGGTAAAACTCTTTACAGTTTCGAACTAATAGCGTATGAGACGTATTACTAACATGTGTGACGTACTAGCAATACGTGTCTAAGATCATGTGTAAGGTAATAATAGCATGTGTGACGTACTAAGAGTAGTTAGACCTACTGAGAGCATATGTGATGTAACTAAGAGAATGTGTGACCTACTAAGAGCATGTGTGATGTAACTAAGAGAATCTGTGACCTACTAAGAGAATGTGTGACTTACTAAGAGAATTTGTGAGCTAACTAAGAGCATGTATGATGTAACTAAGAGAATGTGTAACCTACTAAGAGAATGTGTGATGTAACTAAGAGAATGTGTGATGTAACTAAGAGAATGTGTGACCTACGAAGAGAATGTGTGACCTACGAAGAGAATGTGTGACCTACTAAGAGAATGTGTGAGGTATCTAAGAGAATGTGGGACCTACTAAGAGCATGTGTGATGTAACTAAGAGAATCTGTGACCTACTAAGAGAATGTGTGACCTACTAAGAGAATGTGTGAGGTATCTAAGAGAATGTGTGACCTAATAAGAGAATGTGGGACCTACTAAGAGAATGTGTGAGGTATCTAAGAGAATGTGTGACCTACTAAGAGAATGTGTGATGTAACTAAGAGCATGTAAGACCTACTGAGAGCATGCAGAGAGAGAACATCACGTGCTACTCACGGAGGTCTGAGAGGAGCTCCGGCTGTCCACCCCTGTGGGGCAGGTGGCCATCGGACTGGCGGGGCGCGACGCGTGGCCGCGCGGCATTCCTGGGGAGATCCCGCGGACCCTCGGGGACCCCAAGAGGGGACTGCTGCGGCCAGTGCTGGGAGAAGCAGCCACTGGGACAGTTAGCACACTGGTTTGTTAGGGCTAGGGACTTACATTGAGCTTCGGGTCACTTGCAGACTATCTATTGGATCATGCATACTCGCTTCGGTGGTCGACTGGTCTAAGGCGTTACTCTCGCAATAGACTGGACTGTCTTTGACGGGGAGGTCGGAGTTCGAATCACGGTCGGCTGTACTGAGTTTCTTTTCTTAGATAGTTTTCCACTCTCATTCCATACAAATACGGGGTACATTTCTTTGAAATTCATTCTTACTCATCCTTGACACTTTTTTAGTAATTATTACATATGCGTATAGTCCAACGGGGAGTGAGACGCGGTGACAAAAAAAAATAGCAGTGGGTCTTACTACCCGTTCGGGCTGTACGCAATTGTATTAATTACGATAGTGTGTTAGGGGTGAGAAAGGTTGAATTTAAAATATGTGTATCCACATTTACATTGAGGGTGAGTGTAAAACTATTTAGGGGGAAAACGTTGTCAATACACCCGACCGGGATTTGAACCTTGATCTCCCCCTCATCGGCAATCTAGACTGTTGCAAGGGTGACGCTTTAGAATATTCGACTACCGAAGCGGGTGGGTTTACAATTTGAATCTATTTGTTTTGGTTTTGAAATTGTTTGTATTTCATTGATTAACTAACCCTTATTCCAAAATAAACATTAGATAATTTTTAAATTTAAAAAAAAGTAGTCAGGAGAGTAGATAATCTGGAATAGAGATACGATTTGCTATAGTTTTTTGGAACATAGGAACAACTCGTATCAAGCCATAACAAATAGTTTATGGGTTATTTTAAATTAATAGAATATGACTAAAAAAACTAACCATAAAAAACACGCACACACAAAAAAAGAAACGAATGGTTTGAAAAAAACAATTGGATATGAAAATGGAGCTATGAACATTTAAATATAATTCAATTAATGTGAAAAAATTACATCATTACACAATATTATGAGAAAGTGAGGTTAATATGTCACACATAGGCCTATATAGAACATTAATAAGATAAAATTGTGTATATGTAAAGTTGACGAAGCAAATATATGAAGGTAGAGTGTGTGGATCAAAAGGAAGAGGTAGGCTATGTAAGACGTGGCTAAATGTTGTAGACCAGCGGTTCTCAATCTGGGGTACGCGAGCTGCTCGCAAGTGAAAATTGGCAAAATAACAAGGGACTTATGGAAAACCCTAATTCTTGACAGTTATCTTTATCTGATTATTTCAACCCCCCTTTTCCTCGTATTTGCTCTTGGCTGGAGAACAATTTCTGAGAACTTTCAAACCTCAACTTAACACCTTCTACATTAGCAGTTTATGATGCCTTTATCAACACCAAATCTCTTTGAAGGTGTTTTTATCCATGGTGTATCTAAAAATAAGTAGACCTTACAGCAATAGGCTAAATTTGGAGCCGGATCTCCACTTGAAATTTCCAACTGGACAACCAGACATCAAAAAGTTGTGTCAAACCATGCAGGCCCCCCCTCCCCCCTCTCACTGAGAAACTTTGGGATTCGTAATAAATCAGCTCCAGAATTACAATTAAATATTTTATTTTAAAATATTGTGTTTAGGTTTACTTTTTTCATTTTTTTTCAACGGATTTGGGAAGAAAATGTATACAACTTTTCTACAGACTTTTTACAGTGAAATTAAGTTGTTTTAACTTGTCATAACATTCTCAATTAGAGATAATGTTAAGGCTTTGACAGTAGGATTCTCTATAAATAGCTTCGTCACATATGAAATATTTTGACTACGGATATTTTTTTCTACTAGATTAAATAGCTCTATAATTTGCCCTGTGGTAATAATTTTTAAAGCCCGTCATTTGGATTTTTTTTTTATCTTGGGGGTACAATAAACTTTTAGTCATGGCCAAGGGGTACAATCTAAACCGCTGTTGCAGACGAATGTGTGAAAAAAAAAGAAACATTAAACAGTTTTAACAATAAAAGAGCATGTATGGCTCGGTGTATGGATGTTGTTGAAGCAAAGGAAGTATGCAAGGATAGGGAAGTGTGGGATAAAGTTAGTAAGGATGGATCAAGTACAGAGTTGTTGTTTTTTGAGCTGTATGCACGTTTTTTTTGCCTAACCCATAAGGGAAAGACGTGATTAGGTAAGGATTTAATAGACATTAAAATAAATATCAACAAACAGATTGCAAGTCATTGTAATTACGTCACTGTCCGTATCGAAGGGACCCACAAGTCAAGAGATTTAAATTGGTTGAAAAATGATACCTGGGCACAGGGAATCGAACCCGGGACTTATAGCTTAGCGCTCCCTTCAATAATCTCTGCCACTGAGCTATCCAGTATTTGTCCCGTACCCAGGGTCATTCTTCACTCCTAGCTTAAGGCTGAGTCTGTGATGGACGTGTGTATATCGCCATTACACGGTGATCGGCCAATAGTATCGCGAGCTTATACAGCCATCTGCGATTCGGGATAGCTAGTTAACAACATTATTTTACGTTTTATTTGTAAGATATTATTGGCACCTTATAATGATTGCGTTCAATTCCCTGTCGATTCCGTAAACTTAATAAATAGTAACATAAATACAAATTTAAAGTATTCGGACACCTTGGAAAGCTAAATGTTGAAACTTGAAAACATGTAAATTATAAAATTTGTTTATATGGAAAATAATTCAATACAATTTTCCCATTTTTTAGGAACAACCTTGGAAAAGTGCTTTGTCACAAATTCATTAAATTACCTTTTTGTCCGTCGTTGAATCTTTTCAGGGGAGCTTTGGAAAAAGACATCTTGATATTCCACGAATGTGACTTGTGTCTTTTGATCACTATTAAGAAACTTTAACTATGTTGTAATTTAGACTAAATTTTCTCCCTATTAAAAAAAAAAGTTAGTTCACAAATAATCTTGTTCAAAACTTTGTTTTGTTGATATTCGACAAACAATTGAACGTATTTTTCAGAGAAAATCATAGGATATACATTTTTTTTTCGGATGAATTTAAAAGATACCATAGAGAAAACACGTAATCTAACTACACGTTCCTATTTTTATTGTTGGTATTGTGAATAAATAAAATTAAGTTTCTAAAATTCATATGGATATTAAACCTATTTATTCAATACAAATAAAAACTATGTAATAGTTTGAATGTTCTTATAAACAAGTATGTTGAAGTTGGCGTGACAATTTAAAGAAGACGACCCATCACAACAAGAAGGAAATTCATTTTTCGAAACAACCTAAAAAATAAGTTTATAGATAAAATATAGACATTTAAGAGGCTTATAAAATATTACACTTACTTTTATATACATAGTTTATTGTTGTTAGGTGTATATGAGTGGATAGCACACATTAATTGGCTTTGGTCCTTGCTTACGGTACTTAGTGTTTATACCTTCCCAATTTTGATTTTTCATCATTTTAACGTCATAAATTTATTTTAGTTAGATAGATAGCTGTGTTAATCAGTACTTGCACTAAACCATAAGAATTAATTAGTTTAATAATGTTTGTAACATTACAATAAAAATATATTGTTTATAAATGTGTTTATATTCATTAAACTAAATTAATATATAACTTTGTGAGGTAATATTATTTATTGTTAACTTGCATACGCTTTAAGCCAAGACAAATATTGGTGGTAGTTAATTATTGATTATCAGGTACCTTGTATAACAAATGTTTAGGTAGAAAAAAGTGACATTATTTTTATTTGTAATAAATCTAATTAATCTTAATTTTTAAATACTAAGAAAATGGTAGTTCACCTTTTATTAATCTAGTACCTCCTCGAATGTGATGTTTTCCTGATGGACATGGAAGTTTTTAGTGACAAGCACACCGCATTTTCTCTTTCCTTCGTGGTTTCTTTCTTCTTTCCCCACCCTAACACGTGAACCTACCCTACCTCTACGATATTATGTTTTCCTAGTCGCCGTGGGAGTAAAGTCAGTGACTAAAATACACTCCGCTTACTTTTTTTTTGTCGTGTTTCCTAACTAAGCTCGCAATAAGCGAGCGAATACCTCCTGCATTCTGCTGAGTTCCTGATACACGCGCCAAGCTTCGAGGTAACGGCGGTCCTCCGCCTAGATTATAGTCGTTATTCGAACCACACACAGCAAACATCTGCTTGCTTGCTACCTTCCTTTTTGTTTACTTGCTTTTTATTTTCTTATCTTATCTTAGTAAGTCCTGGCTTGATTTAGTAAGTTTAGTAGTTCTGTGTATCTACGAGTCGTGTACAAGATACATCACTCATTTTGTCTATTTCAGGTTTTGATTGTTTTTTAAGTCCACATCGACCTCTACAACTTAATAAATCCTTTAATTTCAAAACACTATAGATAACGTTGTTTTTAAATGTTATCACCGTCCTATATTAAATCACTTTATTAGATTAAGAGGAATGCCAGGTCTCCACCGTGGTTCGGATTCCACGTTAAACTGTAGGTCCTTCATTTCATCTCACAATCACCACCCTACCATTACACATTAGCGTAAGTGCGTATAACCCGAACGGGTAGTAAGACGCGGTGCTAATAATAATAATAATAATATTAGATTAAGTTTGTAAGATTTACACTTAAGAGCTCAAGGAGATCAGCAGATATTTTGATTGTTAACTTATAAATAATAACTTTGTAACATTGATATTACAATTGTAAAATATTGTATCGTAAACTTCTTAAATTGTAATTGTAATAAAGAATCTACTAATAAATAAACATAGGATAGACAAATGAAGGGATAGTTTCAAAACAAGACCCGAAGGAATTTTACTTTCAAAACCAGATACATCACTGTTGACCACTGCGTATCCTAGCAACATATACGAGTATTACATAGTTGAGGAAATAAGTATTTGTTCATAAATTATATAATTAGTGTTTTATAATACGTTATTGTTTATTGGAAGTGTGATATAATGTAGTTTTATCTAGTCGGGTGTCCTGAGACAGCAAGAAAAAGACCACGCAAGGAAGATACGTAGAAGAGGTCCAAACAGAAAAAAACATATGAAGGTTTTATAGGTTATGTTTTTAATTGGCGTATTTAGGCAGTGAGTGAAACTAGTACAGTGATAAATAATTTAACGTGAATACTTTATAGAGATTTTAGTAATTAGTGTCTTTCCTTTATTATGGTCGAGTATCTTGTAATGTAACTGATTTGCCCCTAAAAAGTATGTGAAAGCATTGACAATAATATCGTCCTAATTTTATAAACATATCTTATTTCATTTAAATTATGTAGTATATTAAATGGCGCTTAAAGCACTTCTTCTTCTAAGAAGGCAAAAGCCACTGAACAGTGACGTCACGCACGTGACATTAGTAAAGTCAGGTTGACAATATATATTTTTCAAATAATAACTTCCT
>CABFVZ010000642.1:196371-207848 GCA_902151445.1 Timema monikensis
TTTTTAGTTTTTTATAGCAAAACCTTTTTTGTACCAAAATAAATTCCAGTATAAACTAAGAGTTTGATTTTCTTTGCGTGATGATATCAACATTTGTTGAATATCTGTCCGGTTGAATATGCGTCCGGTAAATGTCACGCAATGCTCATGATAGACAGACAGACATACATACAAACTCTTCATTTTATTAAGATTATATTTCGCCCATCTGAATCCGCCAATAGGTCTTAAGTAGTTAACAAGTTAAGATTTGAAACCTCAAAGCTCTTCTTAAAAAGGTTTTTCACTTTTTACCATCTCATATTCTGGAATCTTTATCCAGTAGAGTTCGTAATAACTTTGAAAATATCGTTAAATTTAGAAATCTTCTAGTTATCATTCTATTTGTGTGGGGGGGAGGGGGTGGGGATCTTTTTATACTACTCCAGATGGCTGACATGGGATTACCCGAACTGTCCCGATTGAAATCGAAGAAGCACTTCAATTAATCTTCCTAGACGTTCCGAACGTAACATTTCGTATTGCAACAGAGGAAAACATCAAATGTGTTTGAAACTAAGACTGGCTAGAGACTAACACCTTTTCTCGTTTTATTTACATCTTATTTTAACAAGTTCTGTGAAGATAAAGTCTTGATGAGAGGGTCTGTTAAGTTTATTGAAATGTTAGGAAAGAATTAATGGAAGACGACAGCTTGTTTAATGACTGTTTAGATTGTAAATGTTTAAACTGTATACTTAAGCATTTCCATGTATTATTATTCTTTAATGGATTTCAACGAGAGAGTAGAGAATAATTTATAATGGATAAAAGCAAAGGTTTGCAACCTTATAATTTATATTCAAAGAATAATTACAACTTATTAAATACCATCAAATATTTTAATGCTATTAGATTGTGTTTATTTGGCGAACAGAAAACTTTGAAATTCCTAAAAACAAAAATCTAAATACCATTAGTTTTGTGAACAGTAGACCTTACTACACTCTTAACTTTTCTCTTTGGATTTAAAGTTGAAATATCGCCTATAATTTCTCCTTGGATTTTAAGTTGATATTTTTCAATAGTGACCAAGTTAACAAATTGATACTATATTTGTTAGTACAGTATATTTTTTAGGGAAAATATCCATTGTTTACGTGTCATAAGAAGTTAGTATTGCAATAGGCTATAATAATTATGTCAACGTTAAAAATACGTCCAAGGTAATCAACCGATTGCTTAGACTTTTAAATTAAAATCAATTGTGGTGAACCATTAAAGGAAAAGCCTTTTAAACTTCCACAATATTTATTATTATTATTATTATTATCACCGCGTCTTACTACCCGTTCGGTTTATACGCACTTACGCTAATGTGTAATGGTAGAGTGATTGTGAGATGAAATGGAGGACCTACATTTTAACGTGGGATCCGAACCACGGTGGAGGCCTGGCATTCCACACATTCACAAGTTGTGATTAATACATGTCTTTTCAGAGGTGGAGGAAGGGTTTGGCAATCAGATAAATCTGTACCGGGGTCGAGTATTGAACCCCGGACCCCCGGCACAGAAGTCCGACACCTTACCCCTAAACAACCAGGTCACCCACCACCATATTTAAACGGATAAACAGATTAAAAAATTATGTTCGTCATACATCGTTCAGCCATAGTTCATAGAATATATCTGAAAAAAAAAATGTGATTAAGTTTTTTGCGCGCATTTGTCATCTATACGTAAATACAGAATTAATGACAAACGGTCAAGCTAAAACATGACCTAGCTACGTTTTGCCAAAAATATTGTAGCCGGGAGAATTCAAACTAGTTTGTCATTAGCTTAGTTGCAACAATGGTTTATGATAGTTCCGTCCTCCGCGGAATTCAGACATAAGAACGGCGATATATAGCCAGCCAACTTTACTGCTTGCATTTAATCAAGGCGGATGAGAAATTACGCGTCCAAAGGCGTAATTAATTATTAAGATTGCCGCAGGGTACGCTTTATCAAGTAATTGTTCTTCATTCTGTTCTGTAAACGTACCAGCGACATGAAGGTTCCTATGGATGCTCATTCATAAGTCTAGTCAAAGAATATTACCAACAATACTTTATTTCATAGGAAAGTAGGAACAAAAAAAATAATACTTGCAAATAAATCCTTCCCAGGAGCAAATAGAAATATGAGTGTGTAAGCTCTTCAGCAGAAGAGGGTAGGGTTATTAGTCTATACTAATATTATAAAGAGGAAAGATTTGATTTTTTGTTTTTTTGTTTGTAATGGATAACTCAAAAACTACTGGACCGATTAAAAAAATTCTTTCACCAATATAAAGCTACATTATCAGCGAGTAGCATAGGCTATATTTTATTTTGAAAATTTAATTTATTCCTCATAAAAATGTCGATAGTATATTATATAGTCGTTGGGAAAAAAATTTAAAGGGAAAGTGGGGTTGGTGAAGGGGGTGGGGGGTAGGGGTGAGAAAATAGGAATGAGATGAGAATAGGAGGGAGGATAAAAAGAGGGAGGGGGCTATACAGTGATGGTAGGACTGTATTTTTTTTTTAAATGTTTTTATATTGACATGATGGATGATTTGAAGCTTTGTTTTACAGTATTATTTACAATATTTTTTACGGGGAATGGGGATAATGTATAAACAAGAGGCCTCGCAAGACAAACTACTCATTTTCCCCCTCTCTTTCTATTTCGTACACTGGTGTTTAAGTGTGTTAGTGTGCTTAGTGTACTTAGGTGCGTCAAGTTAAGATGCAACCCGCTTCGTAAAATAATTTCAAAATCAGGCAGCGATGTTAAAAGAGTTTTGAAGAGAATAATCTTTATTTTATTACATCTATGGATTTTAAAATTCACATTTCGCCATTGACAAACTTTAGCTGAAGTTTCTTCTCGCTAAAATGAAAGCGATTTAATTTTTTTTAATAAGAAAATATAATAAGATACCAGTTAAAATTTGATATAGCAAGATTTCGTCTTTACCCCCCACTCCCCTTTTTTTATGTCGCTTTTAAAATTTTAACAAAAGTTGTTACGTCCTGTAGTTTTAATCAAAACAAAGTAATTGAAAGTATTTGGCTTATTAAATAACTTTTAAAATAAAACAATAGCTATGCTTGGTTTCCACACGAACAAATATTTAATTTGTTCACCGAATTTAATACTATATTATAAAAAAAACATTTTGGTGGCCGCATGGTCTAAGGCGCTGCTCTTGCAATAGACCAGAATGGCAAAGACTATGAGATTGTTGTTCGATCCTGGTCGGGTGTACTGAAGGTGGTTTTCCATAAATGTTTTCCCCACTCTATCCATGAAAATTCGGGTACAGTTCCTCTAAATTCAATCTTCCTCGTCTCTAGCTCATATAGTTAGAACATAATCATATAACCCGAACGGGTAGTAAAACACCGTGCTAAAAAAATGTAAGATGCGGTGCTAAAAAAAAGTTGTAATTATAAGAAATTGTTTTCATTCTTTTGTTTTTTTTAATCCATAGAATTTAATACTAACGTTCTAAATAAAGAGTTATTTATATCAGCACACAAATTAAAAATTAACTTATAAAAAAACAGTTAAATTTAAACATCCCAATATATTTTTAACAATTTAATAATGCAATGTTTTAGTTATAAAAAATAATATCCTGCTTATCGAAATAAGTGCTAAAGATAAATATGGTTTAATAATTCTAAAAATATTTATATATTATAATATTTTTATTACAAGCCATCTTTCTAACCGTTTAATATATTTTACCAGCTAAACTAAGGTTACTAGATCAGGAGGATTAAACTATAAAGGTGTCAAAATATATAGAGAGAAAAGAGCTAAAAACCATTGATGAAATAAAAAAAAATGCATCAGACTAGTATTGTATACGCGACCTCTATAAAGTTAGAAGACAGATTCACTATTTGTAAATAGTAGCCCATGAGATGTTGCTAAGGTACGTAATTCTTGACGGGACTGTACTATTTTTATTTTTTTTAGCACCGCGTCTTACTACACGTTTGGGTTATACGCTTATGTACTAATTACGCTAATGGTTTTAGGGATTTGGAAGGTTATATTTAGAGGAGGCGTACCCTCAGTTGCCTGGAGGGAGAGTGGAAAATAATTTTGGAATAACCACTCTCAGTACACCTGACTGAGATTCGAACCTCAGATCTCCCCATCATCGGTAGTCTAGATCAACAAGAAACAAGCGCCTTAGCTTACTACGCCACCAAGGTGGGCTGTCTTTATAATAGAAAAAGATAGAGAGATGAAAATAGAATCTAGAGTAAGTGCACTCGAATTTGCTTGGAGGTATAGTAAGAAATTATTTGAGGAAAATAAAACCTTCTTACATCCGGTTCTGGAACCGAAACACGATCTCCTGTCATTGGCTAACCAAACAATACCAAACTGACTCCTGTGTCTGCGTAGCCACTGATGTAGGGCTTTATTCTATATCATTTTATTCTTGAAAGTAGCTCTTAAGTCGTTTCTTGCACTCAAAGCAAAATGGTAGCATCTGTTCATAACGACAGAGTGTATATATCCTCTTTACGAAAGAAGAGGTGTTAACGTCTAAGAAAATCTATCATGTAACCATTCGCCACACCATATGATCTGCAAGACCATTAATTTTGTTGAGTTTAATTTAAAACTTTCGCAACAAACCATTTTTTAAAATTATTTATTTATTTTAACTGTTTTTACATTATTTAAAAAACGAACTTACGAAATTAACCGTTTAGATATTTTTTTTTTTTTTGTGGAAGCAGTATCTATGGTTCACTTTAAAAAATAATTCAAACGATATCTTCAATAAAATGCTGCGCTATCTTCAAAAATTAAGATTGTGAACCAGACATGAAAAACAGTCTTCTCTTGTGTTAATGTGCTGTTTACAAAATAAAAACTCTTTATTTTGAAACTAATATTTGTATACCTCTTTCTCTAAATTATGAGGAAAAGCATTTATTTATTAATTTTAATGTCTAGTTATAAGAAGTTACAAAGTGTGAATATAATAAGTATTAATTTATTATTTTATGTAGCCTACTATAAGATCTCTTATTGCCACAACTACAAAACAACAACAACAAAATAATAGTTTTATTAATATATTTTGTTATTTCAGTCAGTTACAAAAAAAAGTCAATTATATAATAATTTTAAGGACGTTTTATTAGACTCGTTTGATAAAACTTTTTATTGATAATATAGTATTAGTAAGGAAATAATAACTTATTTTGAATAGGTTTACATTAATCCTTTTCAGTCAATGTTTGCAATATTGCAATAAAGAAACTTCCTCTAGCTCTCAGTTAAGACCTCTCCTATCATAGTTGGGATATATATATATATATATATATAAGTAGTAAAACAAGTTGAAGAAAGCGATTTAATGTAATTTAATGTAATTTATTGTGACATTGTTAGAAGGGGTGGTTGGAGGTGGGGGGAAGGGGGGTTAGGGGGTGGATGAAATTCAGTACTCAAGACGTATGAATGATTACTTTATTAACGCGCAATAAAAAAACGAGTCAGAGAGTGAATTAAGTGTTCTTTCTCCTTTTTTTAAAAAAAAGTTAAATATAAAATGTTAAGTAATTAAAAAAAGAAACAAAACCAAGTAAAATTTTTTTCTCAAGTTAAACAAAGATGAGTAGAGAGTCAGCGATAAGAAAAATGTTTTTTTTTACTGTCCTCTCAAAAAGTTTTTCGTTAAGTCGTTGAAAAGTTAACAAGCCCCCAAAATAACGCTTATCTGTTATTCGCACGAATTAACTCATATTCGCTTTAGAATTAGGGGAAGAGGAGGGAGGGTTTAGTGAGTTTAGTAAGGGGTGAGGGATGAAAGGGGGAGGGGTGTGAAAGAACAGATACTATAAGCTTCAATTGTATGAAGTTGAGACTGACAAAAGGGTCGCGTTTTATTTTTACCGAGTGTTGTTAAGGAATGTTCAATCAATTTCTTAAACCCCCGCCTTCCTCCCCAATTCCCTCAATCCGACCAAATCCTTCCTCCCCCTCCCCTATCAATAGTGTTATATCGGCTTGATCCGCCATTTTGTATAGCAATAATCTTACTGTCGAACAAAGCGTTGCGCGGTCTGTTAAAAAAAAAAAGTTATTTCTGTACACTAACAAAAAACACTCCTATATTTTCCGTATTTATTATATTAAAAAAATTGGCTAGGAATGTTCTAAAGAGATAATATTCTAACTGTGATCTAATATCAACCCCTCCTTCTACCCCTTTCTGGTGGTGGCTGAATAGTCTAAGGCGTCACTCTCACAATAGACTAGACTGCCGATGAGAGGAAGATCAGAGCTCAGTCGGGTACATTGAGGATTATTTTTTACTTAAGTTATTTTCCATTCTCCCCCCACGCATATGCGGGTACATTTTCTCTAAATTCAATATTCTTTATCCCTAGCTCATTAACGTAATTAGTACATATGTGTATAACCTGAACAGGTAATTATTATTATTAGCACCGCGTCTTACTACCCGTTCGGGCTATACGCACTTACGCTAATGTGTAATGGTAGGGTGATTGTGAGATGAAATGGAGGACTTACAGTTTAACGTGGGATCCGAACCACGGTGGAGGCCTGGCATTCCCCACATTCACAAGATGTCTTGTCAGAGGTGAAGGAAGGGTTTGGTAATCAGATAAATCTGTGCCGGGACCGAAGATTGAACCCCGGACTCCCAGCACAGATGTCCGACACCTTACCCCTAGACCGCCAGGCGACCCTGAACAGGTAATAAATAATACGCGGTAGTAAAAATAAATAAATAAATATTATATTTTCTAATGCGGGTCGTGTTTTAAGTAAGATTTTCATGTACTGTATGCTATAAAGTTGTTCGGCCTCAAGTTCAAGTAGCGAGTGACCCTGCCAGATTGTGTTAAAATTGGTCCACGCACTTAACTGACATCGCGTAGCAAAGATACTGACACTCAAACAAAATGCCAAATAGCAGAACCTTATCAATTCACTCAGGTTAAAAGCATTTTTTTTAAAAAGTTACTGAACCACGTATTACTACCTCTTAGTGTTATACACTTATGTACTAATTACGATAATGGTTTTAGGGATTAGGGGGTTATATTTATATCTATATTCATGTAAAGGGAGAGTGAAAAACAATTTTGGGTAAACTACCCTAAGTACACCCAACCGAGATTTAAACCTCGATCTCCCCGTCATCGGTGGTCTATTTTACTGCGAGAGTTGCGCGTTATACGATGTGTCCACCGTAGCGGGTATTATCAAGTTATTCCAAGAGGTATATTTAAAATGGTGCATCCCCTTCATATTGGCATTCTACAGTAGCTCCGTGGCTTCTTTGGTGCTGACTGACAGCTCACAGCTGACTTCTGACAAGCAACATTTAGGTATATACCTAAATTTTGACTGTCAGAAGTGACAGCTGCTAAACACATATTTTTACAGATCATATGGTTCGGCGTAGGGATACATAATTTGGTCTGGTAACTTTTCAAAAGCCGTTAGCTGTGAGCTGTCACTCAGCACCAAAAAAGCCATGGGGCTACTGTATGCATCTTTAAGAACTAGCATGGAATGCCAGTCCTCCACAGTGGTTCGGATCCCACGTTAAACTGTAGGTCCTTCATTTCATCTCACAATCACCCTACCATTACACATTAGCTTAAGTGCGTATAACCACGAACGGGTAATAAGACGCGGTGCTAATAATAATTTAGGAACTATCAAAGTTTTTAATCTACATAGTTACTGAAACCGTGGTTGTCTTTTGAATAAATGGCCGATGACAACCATATCTAGATTTAACCACCCGTTGGTGAAATATTGAGTTACAGACAAACGTTTGCAACACGTTTAATCGTCTCGACTGGGAAAGGGGGTGGAGGGGTGGACACCTTAATAAAATGAGGCGAAATGGAGCCAAGCTTCGCTGAGTTTCCGGCCTGAACGTATCTTTTCTCTCTCTCTCTCTCTCTCGCACCGGCGTTCATTTAATATAGGATGATGGATGTACAGTTCAAAAGATCCATTTTTAGTTAACGTCAAGTAACCTAAACCCATGTCATCACGTCAAAGTGAACTTCATTGTTCTGAAACTTTTTTTTTATATTCCGTCATTACAAAAAAAAAATACTTGACGTAATCTAGGACATAAAATCTTTTATATAATAAAGTACAGGTCTAACATGACCTTTTTAAAGAGGTAATAATTTAGCACCTGTAAACGTCAAAACATCGCAAAAAGCTTTTGACAACCCATATGTTTTTTTTATAGACTGGTGGCACTTAGTTGGGTTTTAATCTTCACTACTCCAATACCTTTTAGAATTTAAATACTATCGACATTTTATGGCTTTTAAATTCATACATCACTTCAATGTTATTTTAAATTGACACGGTCTCTTACAAAGAAGGCCTGTGTTTGCTTCTCAGAAGGGTACGTCAAGGTGACAATTTTTTTTTTTTTAACTATTGTAGTCTCTCATCTTTTTCCTATAATAATGTTGATGCTATTATTTTTTTTAATTCTCCTTACTTGTGTCGTATATTCGTACTAATATAAAAATTAATTCTGTCTAGAACTAGAGTATTTTAAAAATAAAATACAATTGTAAGAGTAACTAACTGCAAGAATAAAATTATTTCATTGCTTTTATAAAATATGTATATATTATTTTTTTACAATACGATTAGTAGTATCCACATCGATGGCCGCATGATCTAAGGCGCTACTTTATCAATAGACTAGACTGCCGATGACTGTAATATCAAGGTTTGAATCTCGGTCGGGTGTACTGAGGGTGGTTTTTCTAAACGGTTTTTAACTATATCTCCCTCTCTCCTCCTCTACACAAATGCGGTTACACTTCATATTAATATAACCTTCCTAATCCCTAAAACAATATTAACGTAATTAGTACATGAGCGTATAATTCAAACGGGAATTAAGACGTGGTGCAAAACAAAAAAATCATCATTTCTATGACCAGACTCTTGTTAAGTGGTTAACGTATCTGAATACTAATTTAGAGGTCCCAGGTTCGATTTTTGGTGGTACAGTAGACATTTCTTCCGAAGAGGAATTGTTTCTTTGGTTGCCATGATCTGGACAATTAAGCTTAAGACTTATTCTGACCCCACATAACCATTATCATCATCATCATCATCATCATCATGATATGATATCACTGGGATGAAGTAATCTCATCTACAGGGTGCCCCAACCTCAGAAGAGGGTACATATCCACTACTGCAAGTAGAAGACCAGGAACTTCTTGTCGACAAATTCTGGTGGCACACGATAAAAATAAATCTGTTCTATTAAATTCCTATTAGCAATAGCTAAATTAATGTTGTAGTATTGTAATTTAAACCACCTGGGGATATAATGGGAGTAGGTAGAGAGGGGGGTAAATACCATGGAGGGTGCAGAAAGGACGATGTTTTTGTTTAATTTGGATTATCTCCAAAGTTACGGCAGTATGTTACCCCATGCGTTGATTTGAGTAAGATAAATTCTTGAACTGTATCCAGAAAGAAAAAAATATATGGTTGAAGAATGAATACTTTTTTTAATTTTGTTTCAATCTGGAACGAGTCCTTCCCAGATTGTTCAATGGGACGTGTTACAGGACGATTTTCATAGGAAAGGCCTTAATTGATAGCTAGAAAAAAGTTACTATATCTTAATACCTTCATACGTCAAGTCATATAATCTGCAGCTGTCACTTTTGATAGATATTATTAATAGTTATAAAATAACAAAAATCAAATAGTGAAGTGTTACCAATATTGACGGTAAAAAATATTCTTGTATTTTTTTTTCATTTCTACAAGAATCTTATGGTGAGGGGAGGAGGGTAATGTAGGGAATGAGAGTTAAGGGCAGTTTTTTTTCAGTTTTTATAACAACACTTTTTTTTGGTCAGCTAAAATTAAATATTTCTCCAGTAGAAACAGAGTTTAATTTTCTCCACCTGGTGATATCAACAATTATTGTTGAATATCTGTCAACGGTGTCTTGGAATTTAATGACAACTTTTTCTCTTCATTTAAAAAATTTCTCATCCAATACCGCCATGCTCATGATAGATATTCAACAACTGTTGATATCACCACGTGAAAAAAATTAAACTCTTATGTTTCTACTGGATAAATATTTTATTAACATTGCCAAAAAAAAATGTTTCACTATAAAAGCTGCAAAATAACTCGCGTCCTCTTCATCTCAACCTAAATATAGTGAGTAACGGTGTATACAAATTTATTACTAAACTAATTCATCCGGTTGTATATTTAGTAAATATTTAGAAACAGAACTTACACAAATTTTGTCCATTTAAATAATACACGAATGAATAATATTATCACCATTAGTATTAAATCTACAAGAAAAGAACCATGGTGTATATAATTAATCATTTATTACATGCATACATACACGCATGCATGCATACATACATACATACACGCATGCATGCATACATACATACATACACGCATGCATGCATACATACATACACACATACATACATACACACATACATACATACATACATACATACATACATACATACGTACGTACGCACGCACACACACACACATACACACACACATACACACACATACACACACATACACACACACATACACACACATACACACACATACACACACATACACACACACATACACACACATACACACACATACACACACACATACACACACATACACACACACATACACACATACACATATACACATACACATACACATATACACATACACATACACACATACACATACACACATACACATACACACATACACACACATACACACACACATACATATACACACACACACATACACGCATACACACATACATACATACACACATACATACATACATACATACATATACCTAATCACGTCCCCTTATGGGGTAGGCAAGCAACTGTGCACACAGCTCAAAAAACAACTCCGTACTTAATCCATCCTCACTAACTTTCTCCACACTTCCCTATCCTCGCATACTCCCTTCTCTTCGACAACGTCCATACACCTAGTCATACATGCTATTTTATTATTAAACACTTAATGTTTCTCTTTCTCACATATTCGTCTACACCATTTAGTCACGGCTTACATGTCCTACCCCTACCCACACTCTACCTTCATATATTTGCTTTGTCACTCGATCCACACTCATTCTCTCAACATGTCCAAACCAACGTAAGACGCTTCACTATATAAAAAAAGTAATTTATTTATATAACTGATGAACTTTCTAAATACACACTAATTACTAACTTAACTAACCTTGTACAGAACGTCTAATGATAAACAGACCCGTCTCTGCTATATTCTATTTTACTAATAGGGTAATAGGACGAACCTTTTTACAAATAGTAAAATATCTTCTTTAACAGCTACGGGTTCCCCCCCCCCCCC
>CABFVZ010000642.1:220782-231704 GCA_902151445.1 Timema monikensis
AAAAAAAAAGTGAATGGATACTTTTTTATATATATAAATCTTTAAATACAGCATCCTAAAGAGGAAAAGGCGGGCTTAGTAACTAAATAATAATAGTTTAATAATAAAATATTTTACCTCCGAATCAATGTGATTGGGTGCATATATTTTTATTTAAAAAAAAAACATGCCATAATAAAATTCATCTTTTTTTTAAAGGACGTGTCATCTTCATAAATACCAAATATTTCAAAATAGTTATTAAATCCTAATATAAAGTTTGCTTAAATTCACAAAATTATATCTGCTTTGCTATCATTTTAAATTTTAGACCTGATTATTAAATTATTATCATTATTAGAAATTTTAAGGAGTGTTAAAACAAGAGTTACTTTGTACATTAAATATATACAACTGGGTAGGTTATTAGAGTAGGATTTTAGTTGGCAGAAACTTTAATAAAATACAATATTTTTTTGTGATCAATATTGATATATTTTATTAGATTATTAGTGTTATTATATTACCAGTAAACACTTGTGAAACTTTCGCATATTTAACCTCCCCCCCCTACCCCAGAAAATAAATGAATTAGTCTTTTGTTGGGCTGTTGAAATTAAATACTCAGCGAAATGTATACACAAAATACCAAAGAGAATTTATTTTCGGTAATTGATACAAAAAATATTGTTAGATTTTTCTTTTAACTTAAATTATAAACAATGTGTTCCAACGTAACTGAGTATGCTATGTCAGGTGTCGGTAAAAAAAAATCCTATCCACTGATACCTTATTAATCGTTGTAGGCTTTGTATTAGTTGAGAAAAAGGGGTGTTTACAACAGAAATAATATAGAGGATGATAGTATCTGTCAAAAGTGAAAGCTATAAATCACATAACTTGACGTTTAAACACGTGAAAGTAGATCCAGTAGCTTTTTTTTTTTATCCTCAACGGATTATTCAACAAAATAAAATCAATGTACATTTGGTCCTCAACGAATATCATGATGGATATAAAGTCTCTTTAGATTAATTCGGACTGAGATTCAATCCCCTGTCCTTGATCTACTCTGTATTTATACAATATTCTCAAAAAATAACAAACGCGATGTTGACAGGGGGAAAAAAAATTGTTTATTTGGTTTCTCAGAAATGTTTATTTTGAACGACAAGTAAAACAACACAATATGACGTAATTCGTTTAAAGTTAACGTCAGTGGCTTCGTAATTTTTTGTTTTTGTTGGGTTTTTTTTCTAGCACTATAGCCTCAATTTCAGCAGAATGTTCCACGCAGCGTTGCCAACTGTACGATACTGAGATACTTTCTAAAATTAAAATCCTGGAGCTATGCACAACAAAAACAACAAGATAATCAACTTATTAATATGGTATAGTAATGTAATCCAGATCCATCTATGGTGAGATATAGTGTTTGCAATGCTCTATATTTTCTGTACAGGTTAGAGCAAGTTGTTACTTTCATTGATCAGTCTCAGTCTCACTTATGGTTCTGACAAATATGAAAGTGGAAGAGGTATGAATGATACTAGTGATAACATTCAATATACAGCCAGTCCCTGTGATGAGTGAAGGTATCGCTTGTAGGTTCAGTTGGAGGATTTGACAGACTGATATGAAATAAATAGCACCTTCTGGCTCAGTGAGGAAAGCAATGGGAAAATACCTCACCCCTCATTTCCCTAGTACGTCTCTTCAGGCCTCACAGCTGACGGTGGAACTGTTAAGGATCCAATCTACCTTCATGTTGACATACGCACATATCATAAAAATAGGTAGAGTGATCAAAGTTGTGGGTTTGTTTACTAAACACTTGCTAGCCGCTTCAGTGGCCACGTGATCTAACGCGCTACTCTCGTGTTAGACTAGACTGCCGATGATGAGGGGATTGAGGCTCGGATCTCTGTCGGGTGTATTGAGGGTGGTTTAAAAAAAATGTTTTCCGCTCTCCCTCCACACAAATGCAGGTACACTTCTTATAGATATAGCCTCCCTAGTCCCTAGTACCTAGTTAGTGCGTAGTTAGTACCTGTGCGTATAACCCAAACAAATAGTAAGACGTGGTGTAAAAAAAACAGGTTTTATTTATGTCTATACATTTGATTCTAGTAACGTAGGAACCTAATTAGTATTCTTCTTGACAAAATGCAATCAAAAATTATTTTTTTTATCCGTGCACTATCACTAGAGACTAGAGATTTGGCAACCCTGTCAGTCCTAGAGAACGACAACATAATGAAATGTCTTCCTGTAAAGTTGGTAAACTGTCCGTTCTCGTGTAACTCGAGAATGTTTGTCTGTTTCGCAACGAGATGCAAATTAATAGGTCAATTTAAATTTTTATCCACAGACAACATGTCGGGCATTGTAGCGTGTCCCTTTTCGAGGGAATATTTCTGGTGTTTTAACTTGAACATTTCTAAACACAGCTTTTAAACGAAAGGATCTCACGGGGGGAAAAAAGGTTTATGGTAGGGGATTCCCGAGGTAGATTTTGTTCCCGTGGAGGGTTTGCTTTTTGGTGTCCCCCTTTATAACCGGGGGATAACAAGAATATATATATATATATTACTGAGAAGGAAATGACATCCAGTTTGATCGCCTTATGAGTAGATTATTAGAGGCTCTGGTGACACAAAACTTTACCCAGGGTGCACCACAGGAGGTTGTCAACTCGTCATACCAGCAATGAGATGGTGTGAAGATTGTGCATATGGAGGTGTAAGCTAATGGGAGTCTTTGAGCCTAATTTACCAACCTCTATAGAGCATTTAAATAATTCCTCTTAAGGGGGGAAAAAAATCCAATACACGAGCTAGGAATTGAACCCGGGACCTTTAGGTCCATAGTCAGGTGCACTTAACATTATACCACGAGGCTGGATTTGGTAGCGTCTATGTCTGCGAGCAGTTGCTTTCAAGAATGGAAGATCGTAAAATTAACAGTCAGGACTAGAATAAACTGACGTCCATCTTGAAAACTCTCTTTTTACGAGTTGCAACATCAGAAACTGACCAATTTCTTAAGAATAAACAGTGCCAAGAATATAAATGGAAGGTTTTAAAATGTGCGCACAAAATATGTATCTTAAAGTATTGTTTGAAGAGATCTTAGGACGGTCTTATTAATATGAAGTGTAACCACATTTGCGTGGAGGGAGCGTGGGAAACCACTCTGGGGGGGAAAAAAGACCCTCGGTACATCCGAGTGGGATTTGAACCTCTATCTCCCAGTTATCGGCAGTCTTTATTTTAACTATCAATAGCTATTTAATAACACTAATAATAATATATTTAGCACCGCGTCTTACTAGCCGTTAGGGTTATACGCTTTAAGTACTAATTACGCTAATGGATTAGAAATTGGAAAGGTTGAATGAAAGGAAGTGAACCCGCATTTGTGTGGAGGGAGAGTGGAAAACCATTTAGGAAAAAACCACTCCCAGTTCACCCGACCGAGATTCGAACCTCGATCTCCCCGTCCTCAGTAGTCGAGCTCAACACGACAAGCGCGTTAGCCAACTACCCCACCGAGGTGGGTAAAACACTAATAAGATAGTGAAATATTATGACTGCAAAAATTACGTTTGTATTTTTTTTTTTTTTAAGTTCTTTCCTATCGGAATCCAACTGTACGTTAGTAATCCGCTCCCCCACACCTCTATACATCCCCGCAAATCTGTCACAAAGTTGTGCTCTAAATACTCCCGGTTGACGTGTAATGAATGTTCTCTAAAAAAAAACAGGTTCCCTCCAAGTAGAGGGTGGTAGGCGAAGAACCGGCCAAGTCACATTAGATAGACCCGCTTCGGTGGGCGCATGATACTTTTAGGTACACCCGACCGGGCTTCGAACTCTGATCTACCGGTCATCAGAAATCAAGATTATTGTAAAAGTGACGTCTTAAACCATAAAACCACCTAAGAGAGATTTAATTAATTAATTAATTTTTGACTTTCTCTTGACTTCTCGGAGAGAGAAGTATTGTGATGGTCAAAAATATCGGACTGTAAATGTTGATAAATGTCGACGCTTCGTGACCCCCTGAGAAAGAAGGGTCTGTCTGTCTGTCTATCTGTCTATCTGTTTGTCTTTATCTCAGCCTAGAGCCGAAACCATTTTACCGATTAGACTGAAACTTGGTTTCTAGTTGATTAATAAGGCTCCCCTGAGGAGATTTCGTATTTAAAAATCCAACCCTAAAATTAAGGGCAAATAAGAGATAGAATCGATTTTCTCGAAATCCACTCTAAAAATTTTGGTTAAATTTTGTACATATCCATTGTTTTGTTACAAACAAAAGATCCATTCTTGTTTTGCCATGAAAATGACTCTTGGGGTTACTTTACACTAGCGGAAATTTCCAAATTTGATAATATTATATATGTAACTATTTCAGATAAACTTATTGTAAACTTTTAGTAGTGTTAAAAATAAAAATCTTTCATTTGAAATATGTTTTATAAAACAAATAGTTTCCGAACTTTAAGCAAAAATGTATTTTTTTATTTATTGAGCTATTTGAAAATGGAAATTGATTGTTAAGCTCTTTGGTGGCCATAGAGGTTCTTCCTCTTTTCTCATTGTTTCTGTAACAATTTATCTTATTTTATTTATGCTCTTTGGTGGAGTGTTTCTGCAACAACGTATATTATTTCTGAAAAACATAATGAGTTGTAGTAAGGAAACAATATTAATCGTAACTATATTATATTATAGTTACGATTATATTATTTCGTTTCAAATAATCTTTAAAAGAGTTTTTAGGAAATTCTCTATTTTAAAGTAAAAGAGATAGTATGAGGTGCGCCGTACCAATTATGTTTTTTTAACACGTGACTTGTCTAGTTGCTTATCGGCGCCCCTACCCATGTAACCACCGGCGCCATCAATCAACAATTTCAGCGACACAGGGGGCGTCGACACAGATAGCGTTGGGACGCTGGTAATTACGTCATCAGTCAGACAGCCATCACCTGCAGTGGTTGGTGTTGGTCGATCCTCAGGCGTCGCATTATGTTCGAACATGACGCGGCGTCCACGCATCGATCATGTTTAGGCTCCTCATAACCCTGTAATGGCCACTCTCCCCCTTTTTTCCTTTCCCCCCATTTCTTTTAACTACCAATTAAACTCAACGTTATTTAATCACGGTCATAACATATGGGTAATATCCCAAAGATTTAATCGAAATAAATTATGTTCAAACGTTGTGTTCTTTTTGTTGTGGTTTTTATTGTTGTTATATGTGGATGGATAGATGGATGGATGGATGGGGGGAGAGTTGACATCAAGGTCACGTGACTCCGGTCGTAGAGTTAAAAAGGTTTTTTTTTCGCCACATCTTACCCGTTGGAGTTATTCGCTTATTTATTAAATCATGCTAATGGTTTTAGGGATTAGGAAGATTATATTTAGAGGAATATGTATCCGCATTTGCTTGAAAGGAGAGTGGTGAGCTATTTTGAAAAAATAAACACCCTCGGTTCAGCCAACCGAGATTTGAACTTGGATCTCTCAGTCATCGGTAGTTCATTTTATCACGAGAGTATTGCGTTAGACCATTAGGCCACTGAAGCCAGTAGTTAAATTGTTGGGCCTAATAATATGATTTAAAAAAATTGAATAAAAGGTTATGTTCATTATAAAACATAGAGTAACCACACAAAACGTTTTGAAGTGACTGGGATATCTTCCCAGCCACATCCTCAAAACACAAATACCCAGGCATCGAACCAAACACTTCGAAAAAATAATTTACCTTTCAAACGGCTACTTAAGGTTTGAAATGTTTTTCTATCGGAAGTGTAAGCTTTAAAATCAGTGTATACTTTTAGATAAAGGTGGAAGGATATTTATTTTGCTGTTTTTAAAATTGAACATAAAATATTGTAAATAGGAAATTATATTAAACCTTTAAAACTAAGTTTTAAACATTAAGCTTCAATATTATATCATTAATCTCATGTAAAATATAGCAAAACATAAGCTTAAGTAACTCTCAAATTGTAAGACTGGTCATGAGCTGAAAATTTGAAAAAAAAAGGATAATTCATAAAGAATTGAACAAATTTGCATATTCTAGTTTGACATCTTAGCTCAGTCGGTAACGCATCATTAAAGGCAGTGTTTTTGAAGTTTTCATAGTAAAAAATTTTCTTGGCCAAAATAAATAAAATATGTCTCCAATAGAAAAAAAAGTTTAATTTTCTTCCCATAGTGATATCAACAGTTGTTGAAGAGGTGACCTGGTGGTCTAGGGGTAAGGTGTCAGTCGGACTTCTATGCTGGGGTCCGGGGTTCAATCCTCTGTCCCGGCACAGATTTATCTGACTGCCAAACCCTTCCTTCACCTCTGACAAGACGTGTAATTAATCACAACTTGTGAATGTGTGGAGTGCCAGGCCTTCACCGTGGTTCGGATCCCACGTTAAACTGTAGGTCCTCCATTTCATATCACAATCACCCTACCATTACACGTTAGCGTAAGTGCGTATAACCCGAACGGGTAGTAAGACGTGGTGCTAGTAATAATAATTTAACATGGGAAATCCTATCTTGACTTGCCGTGACGTCACAAGTAGACAACATCCTTGAAACCATCAGAACAGTGTAGTGGATCACGGCGTGGGCTTCCTCCATTTGTAGAACATTCCCTCTGGGATATTGTGCCGCCCTCATATCGCAGCTGGTTGGCTTCATCGCTAAGCCTCTTGAACCTCTCCTCCGACACCCTGTTGTAGTCTACCTTGCGCGTAGCATATCACGAGTTTGACTCTAGTAGCGACTATTAATCTGACCGATAAGCAAATTGTTGGTGAACACGGTAGCCTTGGTTGGATTGGTTGTTTTTTTTGGTTCCTTTTAACTGAAAAGTCACTTTCAATAGGCGTGTTTTCGTGGCTGACCTGTTATTGATGTTAACGAAATGTTTATGAGCAAGACGATACTAGAGCTCAGTTTAGTAACGCTTTTCTTGAACAGACTAAATAATATGGTTACGACCAATGCGGACATGCGGACTAAAATGTCTAACTCAAACCCAGCCGGGGTCAATGGAGTTTTCTGGAGTGATAAAAATTTGTAGCACAACTTTCTTCGGAGGAGAAGTAAAGCTGTCGTTCCCATGTCGATTGTGGCACGTAAACTAACCTTGAAAGGTATGTGAAAATATATTTCCCGTCGAAATTGGTAGGCCCTTTCCTTCGTAAAAATTCTCTTACACTGATATTATCAGTCGGTTTAGAAAGTGCACGTTAAATACCTCAAATAAATAAAATAAAAAAGTATGGACACGAGAATATTTGTGTCGCAGGCGCTACTGGCCATCTCTACTTGTTTACAATTTATTAACATATCAGTGGTTTTATTAAATCTTGAGCTTTTTTTTTTAAAAGTATTTTTTTGCCGGGTGAGATTGTGTTTCGTCGACAAAGAGGGCGAAGGATGGTGGGGTAAAGGGTGGGTGAGGTGGAAAGGAGGGGTGTGCCGAAAAAAAAATCCAAAAATAATAGCACTTTTCCTCCGTTGAGAAATAATATGTCTTACGTGCCACGAAACTGCTTTCGAAATACAAGGGGAGAAATAATGGAAAGGGGTATTGAGGGGAGGGGGGGGGGAGGTCTGTTCTGACAGATGATATTGAATCCCTTCTGTTTTAGGGACCACGTGTTCCGGCTGGGTCGTTAGTCAAGACAAAGGGCAGGCTGGCCAACTTAATGGTTTTCGTGTATAGACGTCATATTCAATGGGGGGGTGGTACCTCTGCTTGGTTGGCGGAGTGCCAATCCCCCCCCTACTTCCCTCGAGTGACAATACAATACCAAGGGGCCTTCTCCATACGTAGGTCCAGTGGCGTGACGTGGGAGTGTCACCAGGGTAGGCAGAGGTTAAAAAAAAACTGTATAAATGTGGTATGTTATCATCCCCTTGGTGGTCCATTTGACCAATAAACTAGGGGCTGTGGCCGCGGGGTCTAACGCGCTACTCTCGTGTTGGACTAGACTGTCGAAGAAAGGTTAGATCGAGGTTCGATACCGTTCGGGTGCACCGAGGGTGGTTTTCCCCCCTAAAAGGTTTTTCCACTCTCCCTTCACGCAAATGCGGGTGCACTTTATATGAAATAAACCGTCCTAATTTACTAACACATCAGTGTAATAATTAGTACATAGGTGTATAACTTGAACGGGTAGTATGACACGGTGCTAAACAATTTAATTCACATATACAGTTTGGACTAACTATGGTTCCCCTGGGAACAATCCGCGACGCGGCACTGTCTTCCAGCCTGACCAATTGGAGGAATGGTGATATAGAGTAAATCGGTCTACTGGTGCATTATTGTATTTATTTTTAGCAGATTGCGTGTGGCCCTAACAGGAAGTAATACGAAATGACAAAAAAAAAAGTTTGAAAACTTTTGTTTGGTTATAAAACTTACAAAAATACTTACCCTAATTCTCGTCTCTTACCTCTTAGCTTAATAAGATATCTTTAAAAATATACAATATTCTTAAATATAAATTTTGAACAAAATTTCTCAAGTCATTTAAAAATATAATAAAACTTAAAATATATATATTATTAATTAATATATATATATATATATCGACGTGATAATATGATCATGAAACATAAAAATATCAAGTTTGGATCAAATCCATCAAACATGTTCGAAGGTCGTCTCGGCGATCGACAGACAGAATTGTATTATCCACATTCTTCAGTTCGGGGGTGCATAAAAAAGTCAATAATTCATCATCTTGAAGTTGAAAATGTTCACGATTAAAAATACAACTCAACCCGCTTCGGTAGTCGAATATTCTAAGGCATCACAATGAACACAACTGACTATGATTGGAAAGATCGGGGCTCGAATGCCGGTTGTGATGTATTAAGGGTGCTTTTTTTTAATGGTTCTCCACTCTCCTTCCACACGGGTACACTTCCTCTAAATTCAACCTTCCTCATCTCTAACCCATTAGCGTAATTAGTATATCTTCGTATAATCCGAACGGGTAGTAAGACGTGGTGCTAAAAAAAAAATTACAATACGAGCAAATATTTTATTTTGGGGAAAAAAAAAATCCGAAATGTCTGTAGTGCAGACTCATTTGTTATCTTAACCTCCCGCAATGAAGTTTTCAAATACACACACTCACAAAAAAAGGAGAGAGGAGTATTAAAAAAAAAAAAGAGAGAGCTTCGTTTTTATTTGGCTCAGAGTCAAAACTTTGTCATCAAATCCTTCCCCTTCAATTTAATGGAATTAAAAAAAAAATCGATAGTTCATTGTTTTTTTTTTAATACTAGGGCTAGTTCTTGTTTTTAAAGTTAAATAAAATCGATATAAAGCATTTTTTTTTAAATCATAGGTTCTTATCAGTCCATAGATTTATAAAGGTTTGAAATATGCGCGAGCTTTACTGCTAACTTAGAGTGGTACAGTAGTCCCCATGGCTTCTCTGGTGCTGACTGACAGCTCACAGCTGACTTCTGACAGTCAACATTTAGGTATATACCTAAATTTTGACTGTCAGAAGTAACAGCTGCTAAACACATGTTTTTGCAGATCATATGGTTCAGCGTAGTGATACATAATTTGGTCTGGTAACTTTTCAAAGTTGTCAGTCAGCACCAAAGAAGCCATGGGGCTACTGTAGCAACAAACGCAGGAGAAGGAAGTTGAATTTAAAGCGTACATACGAGCATCTCTTAGAAAGGAACGTTTTCTCTGAGATAGCTCTACCGATTAAAATAAGTATTATAATAAAAGTGTTTTTATCATTAAGGTGCATTCACAAACCAATCACAGCTGTTGAGAAATGTGTCCCAGTACAGATTTATCTTATTACCAAACTCTTCCTTCACCTCTGACAAAACTTGTATTAATCACAACTTGTGAATGTGTGGAATGCCAGGCCTCCAACGTGGTTCGGATCCCACGTTAAACTGTAGGTCCTCCATTTCATCTCACAACTATCCTACCACTACACATTAGCGTAAGTGCGTATAACCCGAACGGGTGATAAGACACGGTGCTAATAGTAATAATAATGTTGAGAAATGGGAAGGGGATTTCTAATATCTACAGAGTGTTACATGGGTTCACCACAGTGTTACGTAACACAGATCTTACACTTAAATTATATTATTATTAGCACCGCGTCTTACTACCCATTCGGGTTATACGCACTTACGCTAATGTGTAATGGTAGGGTGATTGTGAGATGAAATGAAGGACCTACAGTTTAGCGTGGAATCCGAACCACGGTGGTGGCCTGGCATTCCACACATTCACAAGATATCTTGTCAGAGGTGTAGGAAGGGTTTGGAAATCAGATAAATCTGTGCCGGGACCGAGGATTGAACCCCGGCTGCCAGCACAGAAGTCTGACACCTTACCCCTAGACCACCAGGTCACCACTTAAATTATAATGTTGAAAAAATATTACTATCGTTCAAGTTTTAACCGTCAGTTAACATACATATGGATGAAAAATATTCTGAGATGGCTGTATTAAATCTGAGTCTCTCTTTTAGCGTCACAAAAGCTTCCTTATGACTTCCGATGACGAGGTTCGAATATTGGTCTGATGTACTAAGGGTGAGGTTTTCCAAAATGGTTTTTCACTCTTCACTCCACACAAATGCGGATACACCTCCTCTAAATATAACCTTTCTAATCCCTAAAACCGTTAGTGTATAGCCCGGACGGGTAGTAAGACGCAATACTGAGGAGAAAAAAATAATTTAAAATGTTAAGAAATGTGATCCTGTCATAACTATTCCAATGGGGACTGCAGAAGTCAATATACGTTATCATCGGAGGATAAAGTAGAGAATATTACTTTTTATTTAATTTATTCTAACATTGTTCTGGGAAGTAGGGGCAGTCGACTATCCGCCCGCCCCCCTCTACCC
>CABFVZ010000642.1:231837-249879 GCA_902151445.1 Timema monikensis
CACACACATTTCAATCGATTCACCGTATATCTGCTACATATACGATCTAATAGTCAATGTTTGATCAAGCTCGGTTCTTTGAGATTTGATTATAATCTGTTGAGCGATTGTTATAATGGAATAAGTCCCACAGCAAAGTTATCATTTTTGTTTATCACCGAGTCTTACTACCCGTTCGGATTATACGCTTATGTACTAAGTAAGCTAATGATTTTTAGAGATTAGTAAGGTTATATTTATAGGAAGTGTACTCACGTTTACGTGGAGAGAGAGTGGATAACCATTTTGGAAAAGACCACCGTTAGTACACCCGACCGATATTCGAACCTCGATCTCCCCGTCATCGGCAGTCTAGTATATTGCGAGAGTAGCGTGTTAGATCATTCGACCGAGGTATCTAACTTGCATTTTCTAGACTGATAATATCAGTATACGACTTGTAGAATAACTTAAATATAGAACAGAAACAAAAGTCATCTCTATCATGTGAGATAATCAAGCTCATATTAGTATTCTGATAACACCTAAGTCTCCTCATACAAGGTGGTACTAACCGCAAGGGGGTGTTAATAATATTTCCGGCAGTTCTATTTGGGGACGCGTTATTTGGGCTAAAATCCCCTCGGCGTAATTTAACTTGACCTAAAAATTCAGAACGATAATAGGTTTTTCCTATGTAAATTCGCCTAAAGTCAATTTACCTCAAATCACTTAGTCTGAAGGGGTTTGACATAAAAATTAATATCGCCTAAAGTCAGTTGATAATTTGTCTTAAAGTAATTTCGCCTAAAATGTATATCGAGATTTAAAAATAGACCTGATTTCTCAAGTTGTTCAGCCCAAAAATTAACTTCACTGAAAGTGAATTAGCCGCAAGTAATGTGACTTCACACTTTAGGCCGAATGATTTAGTCCGAATAACTCGTACCCGTTTGATTATGAGAAATAATAACTTTATCCACGATAGGAGAAGTAATAAGTGACAGATATATGAGTTACCACGCATTCATTCGCTAAACCATATGATTTGCAAGACAATTTGTCGTCAAAACTTTCACAATAAACTTTTTTCCCCTCTCTTTTAATCGTTTGTACATTATTGAAACCCTACCTTAATAAAGTAACCTTTAGATGTTTATTTTTTTGTGGAAGTGGCGTCTGTAATTCGCTTTTTTTTAATGCTTTACAAATGAGAGCTTCTATAATGAATGTTGCCTTCACTTCATAAAATAAGATGGCGAACAAGCCTAATCTAGACCAGTTTATAACTTCGGTTGTGTTCATACGAAATTTAAAATATAAGATTTAATTTGAAACTAATATATATGATATTCCGAAAATTGAAAAATGACATCTGGACACGTGAATCGAAACCGGGACATTTGGCTTAGTACGCCACTGCTCTAACCACTGAGCTATCCAGGAATCGTCCCATATCCAGGTGTCAATTTTTCAATTTTTAGAATATCATATCTTGATGGAGAAATCCTCATTAAAAAGCATAAAGAATACAGTAGCCCCGTGGCTTCTTTGGTGCTGACTGACAGATCACGGCTGACTTCTGACAGTCAAAATTTAGGTATATACCTAAATTTAGACTATCAGAAGTGACAGCTGCTAAACACATGTTTTTGCAGCTCATATGGTTCGGCGTAGGGATACATAGTTTGGTCTGTTAACTTTTCAAAATCATCAGTCAGCACCAAAGAAGCCATGGAGCTACTGTAGCTTTGGCTATTTGATTCTTTAATATATACTAGCTAAACATTGTAGGCCACAGTATGTCAGTGTGGTGCGTGTTGCCTTGCAGTGAGCCTGCAGGGGGAACGCAACCATCACACTTCCCAGAAGTTCACCGGGTTCGTGTTGGTGGTGGAGCCCGGCGTCCAGACCTCCCCTTGGGAGGCGCCACTGTCGCTCCCTAACGTCGGCACCTTCTCCCTGCTCAGCGACTCCCTCACCAGGTTCAACAAGAAGTGTCCCAACTCCGTCATGCAGGCCCACTACATCCCCAAGTCGGACATCCAGGTGCTGTGGACTGCGCCCCCTTCGGGGAGTGGCTGTGTCGTCTTCAGGTAAAACTAGGTCAGGGGACGACAGTTACTGTGTCATCTTCAGGTAAAACTAGGTCAGGGAACAGCAGCTACTGTGTCATCTTCAGGTAAAACTAGGTCAGGGTATGACAGCTACTGTGTCATCTTCAGGTAAAACTAGGTCAGGGGACGACAGTTACTGTGTCATCTTCAGGTAAAACTATGTCAGGGGACGACAGCTACTGTGTCATCTTCAGGTAAAACTAGGTCAGGGGACGACAGTTACTGTGTCATCTTCAGGTAAAACTAGGTCAGGGGACGACAGCTACTGTGTCATCTTCAGGTAAAACTAGGTCAGGAAACAGCAGCTACTCTGCAATCTTCAGGTACTCTAGTAACAGCAGCTACAATTACTAACTTTGCTTATCCTGGTAACGAGCCGCGACACGCCACTGTCCCGTACTGTTTGTCACCTTCAGATCCACCGTGGTGGAGTACAACGACGTGTGGTACATGGACGATGGTCCTCTGAGTCTCACCTTGTGCGAGAAGGTCCAAGAGACGTCCCAGCCAGAGATAGTCAAGACCTGCTGCGCCTGTGACGAAGCCAAGTATGAGGTGAGTCTGTCTATACCGGTCTCAAGGAAAGGTACAAGGGAAAAAAAAGGAGGAAAGTCACATTACACACATTTTTTTCAGGACGACAACTTTTATATCTCGCTCTCCATAGGGGACAGTCCTTAAATTATGCAACAGTTTTTTTTTAGGAGAGAAGGGGGTCAGTACTTTCTTACATTTTGTTACGAAAGGGGAGAGGGTTGTGTCAAAATCCATCTTAAGTTTTTTTTTATCGTTTATGGTGAGATAAAATTGAAATTAAAAAAAACTGGGAGAAAATAAATATATAAATTATAAAATTTCACTTATATTTTATTTAATTGTGATGTATTACACCTAATTTTACTGAAATGTAAGTATTATAAATTTCGTATCACTCGCTTCGTTTCAAATCTTTATGTCTAAAAATAATTAATCAACCTTTTTTCAACCCCCGGTGCACCGAACAAGGCACTAATATTGTCACGACACCCCATCAGTTTTTTAAGGAGAGATTATTTTTATAATTAAAAAACCAGTTGTGTTTAAAATTTTGATGGCAAAAAATTCATATATATACCGATTTAAAAACGCGGCCTTAGCTCTTTCTACCACCGAAGCAGTTATCGATATATTAATGGTCTAAGGCAGGGTTCTCGCAATATACTAGACTGCCGATGACGATGGAGATAGAGGTTCGAATCCCGGTTTGGTGTACTGAGGGTGTATTTCATCTAAATAGTTTTTCCTCTCATCCTCTGCGTAAATGCGGGTATACTTCCTCCAAAAGTAAACCTTCCTCATCCCTGAATACATTGACGTAATTAGTACGTACGCGTATAACCCGTATTGGGTGGTAAGACGTGGTGGTGGGCACAATAATAATCTAGCATATATATTTGCCTTGACGTGGTGGTGGGCACAATAATAATCTAGCATATATATTTGCCTTGACGTGGTGGTAGGCACAATAATAATCTAGCATATATATTCGCCTTGACGTGGTGGTAGGCACAATAATAATCTAGCATATATATCCGCCTTGTCGTCTTGTTCCAGGTGACATTCCACGGCCTGTGGACTCGTCACACGCATCCGAGACATTACCCCAACAACAGCTTTGTGACGAGGTTCAGTGACGTGATCGGCGCGTCACACACCGTGGACTACAGGTTCTGGGACTACGGGGAGATCGCCTCCGAGGGTCTCCAGGAGGTGGCCGAGAAAGGCTCGACGCGGATGTTGGAGAGCGAGTTAAAAGCCATGGTGCGTTGCCCGTGAGAGAATTAACGTTCACATAAGGGATTATTATCACCATCTCTTACTACCCGTTCGGGCTATACGCACATACGCTAATGTGTAATGGTAGGGTGATTGTGAGATTAAACGGAGGACCTACAGTTTAACGTGGAATCCGAACCATGGTGGAGGACTGACATTCCACACATTCACAAGTTGTGATTAATACACGTCTTGTCAGAGGTGAAGGAAGGGTTTGGTAATCAGATAAGTCTGTGCCGGGACACGAGGATTAAACCCCAGACCCCCGGCACAGAAGTCCGACACCTTACCCCTAGACCACCAGGTCACCAAGTTATATATGGTGTACAAACTTCTTCTTTGATATAGTCTGTCCACGTCTTGCGAACACCAATTAACCTTCGTGGTCTCTTCTTACATTTTATTTTGTTTTACTCGAATTGTTACGTCACGTCACGTAAATCCTAATCAGACACTGTTTATTTACGTTGCGTGAAACGTTTAGTTACGTAAACGTTCGAACAATATACTTGTATCAATTACCGAAAATAAACTTTCTTTACTATTTTGTATATACACTTTGCTGAGTATTTAATTTCAACAACCCAACAAAAGACTAAACCTTTTTTTTGGGGGGGAGGGGGAGGTTGAATGTGATAAAGTTTCGCAAGCGTTTACTGGTAAATATTATATTTAGCTTTTCTTATATATATATATATATAAATTAGTTTCCATTTGCACAGTATGTGTTTGATCTCAGTCGTGCATATTAACCTACTATGAACTTTTGTTTGAAAAAAATAAGGTCATTATTTGATAATTTTAAGTTATAAAAATCCGCGCCCTAGTTTTAAATATTATATTTGTTTATATGTGATTTCAGAGCGAGCACATTCGGACCATCATCAAGGCACGAGGTATAAGTTACCCGAATATAACAGGGAAAACCTTTGCAGTTTTCCGTGTGGATAACAAACACCATCTGATGTCCTTGGTGTCTAAAATAAGTGAGTCGTTTCACATTCAAGAAAATATACAACTCGTTAGCATTGAACTCACTTTGGTTGTCGATAGATATAAGGCAGGGGTGACCAACTCACGGCATGTGTTCCAAAACTGGTAGATGAAGACATTCAGTTGGGCACCAAAATATCTGTCAAGAATGTCTTGAAATATGTTGACAACTTTTTCTCTTAATTTAAAAAGTTGTTCATCTAATCCTTCTTGGTTCATGACAGATATTCAACAACTGTTGATATCACCATGTGAAGAAAATTAAACTCTATGTTTCTACTGGAGTGATATTTAATATTTTTGGCCGAAAAAAAAAATGCTACAGAAACTACAAAAGCATTGATCTTTTCTCCTGTCCTAGTACATCTCCACCTTGATATGTGTACCAATAGTAATAATTAATAATAATTATCTCCCTTCTGGGTCTGCGCAGCCCCCTCTCCTGATTGGATCGTTGGGGTGGCAGGACTGGAGTTGTGTCTCCGTAATTGCACCTGGGTTAAGAACAAAGTCCTCAAGTTGTACCCATGGGACGTCGGCACAGACAGCGGCATCACCTATGAGGTACGTATGTTGCTCAGGAGATTTTTTTTAACACCGCGTCCTACTACCTGTTCAGTGTTCATACCTGTCAATACCTGTACGCCTATGTACTAATTACACTAATGGTTTAGGGATTAGGAAGGCTTAATTTAGAGGAAATGCGCTCTCATTTGCGGAGGGAGAGAGAGAGTGGAAAACCGTTTGGGGAAAAACCTTCAGTGCACCCGACTGGGATCAAACCTCGATCTCTCCATCTTCGGCAGTCTAGTCCAACATATTTGTAGATCAATATTATATTTAGCAGAATGCAAGAGTTTGGTTGTTAAAGTTTTTCATAGAATTTTACACATTTTGTAAAGTGCGTGTTTGATTTAGTCATGTGCATTTATTACAGGTTTTTGTTCATATTTTGTAGTGATGATTTTTTTTTTTTAATTCGAAGTCAAATTTTAGAATATTTAGATAATTTTTTAATCAATTTTATGTGATCAAAATTCGGGCATTGATGATAGAATATTTTTTGATGATGGTCGAAAAATATTAAACTCTAATTTTGACTTGATGTCATGTAGGCCTACTTTTATTCACTTTAGTCATTTTTGGAACGGCCGTTTATACTTTACAATGTAATATGTATTTTTTTATGACGAACTGGAAGAGGACCGTTGGTGAAAAGTTGC
Source organism: Timema monikensis (assembly GCA_902151445.1). Classification (NCBI taxonomy): domain Eukaryota; kingdom Metazoa; phylum Arthropoda; class Insecta; order Phasmatodea; family Timematidae; genus Timema; species Timema monikensis. The sequence goes on from CABFVZ010000642.1 coordinate 237,965, forward strand.
GAAACGCTGACCTAAGATTAAACTAGGAGACCTCAAAGTGGCCTGAAACTTCAGTAAACCTCCCGAAGTACAGGAGAAACCTAGTAAAGGCTTACGTACCCCCCTTTACTGTGCAGGCGGCCAATAGCCAGACGATACCTCCGGAGCCCATCCGGCAGATACTGACGAGCTCCCCCAACAACCCGGAGTCGCCGTTCTACGACCCGTCTGGCGCGGATATGAAACCCATGGCACAGCTGATCCTCACCCGACAGAGGCTGTACGAGAAGAGCTGCGCCGACGGAGAGGGACCGTCTTCCACTGACGAGGACAGCACAGGGGCGATGGACAACTCTGCCCCAAGCGGTAACTGACCCACCGGGGTGGTCTAGGGGTAAGGTGTTGGACTTCTGTGCTGAGGGTTCGGGGTTCAATACTCGGTCCCGGCACAGATTTATCTGATTACCAAACCCTTCCTCCACCTCTGACAAGACGTGTATTAATCACAACTTGTGAATGTGTGGAATGCCAGGCCTCCCACCGTGGTTCGGATTCCACGTTAAACTGTAGGTCCTCCATTTCATCTCACAATCACCCTACCATTACACATTAGCGTAAGTGCGTATAACACGAAAGGGTAGTAAGATGCGGTGCTAATAATAATAATAATAATAATAATAATAATAATAATAATAATCAATTTAATGTTAACATAGCATTCACGTAACTCGAGGTTCATCAGTATGTCTCGTCTTTTTGTTAACATCTTCCAAAGGATTCCTTTATCACCTATTTTTCTGGAAATCTTATTACTAGATTTATTGGTAAAAAAAAAGTTGTATTCAATTAGAGAGATTCCACATAATCAGTGTTGTGTTGTGGAGTGTTGCCAAGGCAATCAGAGATTGTTAAATATGTACTTGTTTTTTATATATATATTTTTTTACACACACACCTCTACTTATTCCCCAATTGTCCAATCATACATAAGCTCAGATTTTTATTGGAAGCCCCCTTTCGTCCATCAACATTTAGTTGGTAAAGAATGGGTGCTGAAGGAGTGAGGTTTCAACTGGGAATCCAATAGATTAATGTGAAAGAAGCGTCTTACGTTAGTTTGGGGATGTTGAGAGGATGAGTGTGACTCGAGTGACGAAGCAAATATATGAAGGTAGAGTGTGTGGATCAAAAGGAAGGGGCGTGGCTAAATGTTGTAGACGAATGTGTGAGAAAGAGAAACATGAAGGGTTTTAAGAATAAAAGAGCATGTATAGATGTTGTTGAAGCGAAGGAAGTATGCAAGGATAGGGAAATGTGGAGAAAGTTAGTGAGAATGGATTAAGTACCGAGTTGTTGTTGGTTTTTTTTAGCTATATGCACAGTTTCATATCCACCCCGTAAGGGAACGGCGTGATGATGTGTGTGTTTTATATTCTTTAATACTTATTACTATATATTAATCCAACTAACTCAAATCTACCTAAAACTGATGTAGTTTTCTTCATTTACACGCGGGGATGTCACAAGTTTTTCTGGTTGACCTACGGGCTGTTATTTGCCGAACCAGTTGATCTTCAGGCCCATCGATGCCCTGGTCATCCACCATCCCCAACCTCGTATTACACATGTTGCCAAGTGTTTCGAGCCCATGGGATCTCCTTAGAGAATCCAGTCATCCCTCGCATACCTGTCCCAACGTACACCGGTTACACTTGAAGCTAAAACTCTGCAACATTCAACTGACACGGCATGTAATACTAACAGCTGTGTGTTATCCTCTTCCTCCTTCCAGGCGACTGTGAGGTGTCACGGTGGGAAGATAGGGGGCATTGCTCCGTGACTTGCGGTAAAGGGGTCCGCTACCAGCAGAGGTTCTACGTGGACCAGAAGCTGGCCGAGATGAACAACTGCCAGGTGCCGCTTACCGCTCGCAAGAGCTGTTACGGAGCTCAGAGGGTCTGCAGGTCAGTTCGGCCTTGATCATCTGAAGGGGGGTAGGGGGGTAGGGGGAGTCCATAAACCACATTGAGAGAGAGGAGGGAACTTGTGTTTCATGTGGACATCACGTCTTACAATCCATTCGAGTTACACGCCTATGTACTACTAATTACTCTAAATGTGTCAGGGATTAGGAATATTGAATTTACATTAAGTGTACCCGCATTTGCGCGGGGAGAGACTGGAAAACCACCGAAGCGGGTGGCAACTTTTATCAGCCCAGCCCCTTTTGTTGCCCTCAGGATGGACGAGGATATAGATGACGTGTTGAGGGACCCCACATGCGCCGTGACAGAGTGGGCGGAGTGGTCCAGTTGCTCCAAGGAGTGCGGCCGAGGAGTGAGGACCCGCGTCAGGAAGTACCAGCAGGCCCACGCCCGTAAGAGGTGCGCGGTCAAACCAGGGGCCCCCATTCTCGAGCAGACGGACGAATGTTTGGGGGAGGAAGGGCCCTGTGAAGGGGAAGAGGAGGTAAACAGAGGGGAATAATTATTCGACTTAGGGTGAGGTGGAAGCAAAGGCGAGAAAAGAGCAGTTTTTATGCTTATTTTTAAATATCAAAACATTGTTTGATCAAAATTATTCAAGTATTTCTCAGTATAAGCATAGTTTCATTTTCTTCACATGATAATATCACCAGTTATTAAATATCTGTCTCAAGGGTGTCCCGGAATTTAATGACATCTTTTTCTCTTCATTTAAAAAGTTTCTCATCTAATGCTGCCATTCTCATGACAGATATTCAACAACTGTTGATATTATCATGTGAAGAACCGTCCCCGTAGTGTTGTGGTCACTGCACCTGGCTACGAGCCTAGGGGTCCCGGGTTCGATTTCCGACTGGTGCCTCGAGTTTCTATTGGTTCCACACCCTCATACTCACTATCACCCTCATATCACCACCTCCTCATCTCATTGGGACATGGGAAGAGCTTCTACGGAAAGGCTGTACAATTAGTACATTAGGGCGTCCCCCGAGTACACTAGTACTGGCTAATAGTTCTACAAACTGGGCTCAAACTCTGTTTTTTACTGGAGAAATATTTTATTTATTTTGACCAATAAAATGTTTTTCTATAAAACTACAAAAATCTACTCGTCTTTCCTCATGTCATCCTCCGACCCTGCTTAACCGGCAGAGCCGAGACACGTAACAGACGTCCAGATATCCAGTGTTATTTAAAACGTGGTTTTATAATAATGAAAAATGATGAAAAAAAATAAAGAGAAAATAAAATTACACTATTTTGAAAAATTGAAAAATGACACCTGGACACGAGAATCGAATCTGTGTCCAGGTGTCATTTTCAATTTTCAAAATATGATATCTAGATGAGAGTAAATCCTAACCAAAAACAAATATAATAGCTATTGGTATTTGATTCTTCCAAATTACACTAGTTTAAAATTTAATCAAGAACACTCTCCCATGGAAAGAGCAAAAATGTGGGAAGAATCCAAGGCACAAAAGTAACATTTTCTTTCTTCTGTCTTCTAGATTAGAACACATATAAACACAAAAAAGAGTAAGTTTCTTTTTGAAATCAAAATGGAATAGTTAAGTGTTTGTGTAAATTCTCTTTACTCTTCCTTCCTTTTTTTTCCTTCATAAAAGCAACGATGCCAAAATATCACTATATTTGAATGATGTGTAACACCCTATATCGTGAGGTCACTGGTATGTGTTGGACCCTTATTTATCATTATATTCTGGAATGACATGTTTGTAGTCGGAACTGCCTCAGTGCGAGCAGATGACGGAATGGTCCGACTGGGGCCCGTGTTCTGTGACTTGCGGCAAAGGTACCAGGATGCGAACAAGACTCCTCAAGGCCAGCAGCGAGGACCTGAGGATGATGGTGAACATGGAGGCAGGGGACGAGGAAGAAGGGGGGGAGGTGGCCAGCGATGAAGAGTGTGACGATAGGACTGTGGAAGAGGTCCAGTGTGAAGGAGATACGTCCTCTTGCGAGTTCACGGAGGATCAAGCGAGAAGTTCGTAACTCCGGCTGGCTATCTTATTTCTAAGAGAAGAATCGAATCCACTATTTAATGAATATGAATCTTTGTTTTAACTTCGAATCTCGAATCCGAATCTTGTTAAAACTATGAGAACACAACAGAAAATAGAAATAGTAGACCCTAACTAAATGTTAAAATATCTTTGACATAATACATTCATTATAACATTCGTACATTCAGTTAAGTGTTAGGTTAATGGTATGGGGTTTGGTTGTTGAGTTTTTTTCCTAAAATGATGTGGTGGCTGAATCACCAATAAGCAGTATTAGAGCTTTAAAACAAATTCCAATTCAAAATCCTTAAGGATTCTCGGAGGGTTCAAGCATTCACGAATCCTATCCCTACTTATTTCAAGTTAAGGATGTAAAGATGGAGGACTAACATAGCTAAGTATTTTTATATGTGTGTGTGTATATATATATTTATTCAACCTCAGTGAATTTGGGGCAAAGTGCTTGCCTCGGGACCCGCTGTTTGGGGGCTCAAACCCAGCCAAGGTCAACGGATTTTTCTTAATCAATAGACATATGTAGCACAACCTCATACCTTATAAGGGGGAGAAAAGCCGTCGGTCCTATGTTGATTGTGGCCGTGTAAAATAACGCTGGAAGGTATGTGAAAATACCTTCCCCGGCAAAATTGGTAGGTACTTTCAGGTTCGCTCATAGAAATTAAATGTAGAAGGTAACAGGGAACCATCATACTTCCTGAACTCCTTCAGTACATAGGATTTCTACCAGATGGTGCAGGTAACATTAACCAGCCGAAGCTTTGTAAAAGCCATATTGTGTTTGTTCCTTTTTATATGTACTTTCTTCCAAATATATTTAATAGAAATTTATCTTCATAGAGAATAATTGTTGTTTATGTTGTTTTAAAACACCAGTCTCACAATAATTGTTGAAATAAAAAAAATATACATGGCCAATGTTACTTAATGACGTTTAGAATTTTAAATTCATATCTCTTGAGAGGGGCAATTAAATGAAAAGCTTTCTGAGCATTTCCATTATTTAATCACTTCACCAGAGTGAAAAACTTTGTACATACATTATTCGATCTATGTTCAAGCTGTCCTTACCAACTTTTATTAAAATTGGTTTAGACATTGCCAACTACCGAGTTGCAGGTGGCTGCGTTGTCTGATGGCTGTGATCTTATATAATCACATGTTTATAAGCTGACGACTTCCACACGTCCATCAAAGACTCTGCCTTAGAATATGAGTGAAGAATGACCCTGGGCACGGGACAAATCCTGGATAGCTCAGTGGTAAGAGCATTGGCGTACAAAGCCGAAGGTCCCGGGTTCGATTCCCATGTCCAGGTGTCATTTTTCAATTTTCAGAATTAGACAGTCAAGTTTAAACAGACCCTCAATATGCTCAATTAATACCTGAGATATACATATCAGAATTATTGTGAACAACATAACTCTTAACACCCAGTCGGTATTCGAACTTGTGTCTCCTAGAAGCACATTGAGTGGTTTTTAGAGGAGGCAAGCATTAAAACATGTTCCCTCACCTATTTTGTTTCGTCTCTCAGAAATATGCCAGATGACTAAAGATGTCGGTCCTTGCCGTCTCACCACGCCCCCTCGGTGGTTCTTTGACAAAGACTCTGCGGCGTGTCACAAGTTTTCTTATGGAGGTTGCCGTGGTAACAGCAACAACTTCTTGACAAAGGAGGAATGTGAGCAGACGTGCCAGGATTACAGAGGCTAGTATTTTGTGTGAAATAAAGTGCAATGAACAAAATATAATATGCGGTTGGATAAATATGATAGAATTGTAGAAAAATAAAGCAAATATACAACTAAAAACATTAATATGTCACTGCCTGTTCCCCCTCCACTACCCATTCATTATCTATAGGTCGATTTGTCAGGATAGCTTAACAAATGGTGGACGTTGTCGGGTAGGAGACTTTAAAATAGTTAAACTCGATGAGTTGATGGATTTATTATAGACTAAAGTACATAATGTAATATAGATTTTTAATTTGGTAAAATACTACCCAAGTCAGCCCACGTCAGTTTTTACATCCATCACTGTTTCCAACCTGTTGTCTATGCCAGTTTTTTTTTATTCAAACCATTTATTTTTCCACTACCGGCTAGCTTAGGGCCCATCGTAGCTTCATATGCCTTATAATACAACTTAAGACTAGGACAAACACAACATCCAGCTCCCCGGCCATTAATTCATCACTGTGAAAGGGTAAAATCACATTTCACCAATGATAAATTTTTCGTCTATGTCGGGAATCTAACCTGGAACCCTTAGCTCAGTGGACATACACGCTACTGACTAAGCTAAGGTGTCGGGTAGCTTAATTCGGTCATTCTAGAAAACGGTCCTTGAATATGTCTATATTACTGTACTACACTACCCCATCTTTGATCTTGGACACAAACTACATAAGTCCTTCTCTATGGTCCTCGCCATCAACTATCAAAAACACGCTTAAGACTCTCCAAAGGCTTTTTCGAAAACCAACTGACCACTTTGTCCTCTTTTCGAACCTACTTATAGCTTTTAAAATGAGTCTTACTTACTGATGTTTTGCTAAATGTAAGTTACTAGTATGTAACTACACACAAGCAAAGCTGACTTTCAAAACATATGTGTAAACTTATTGCGGACTGTTCTGAATAGTTTGGCAGACTCAAACTTGTATTATTACGAGGGAACTGTTTATCTTATATAACATACCTACGTACCAATGTTACTAGACACTGGCTAATATATATTTACAAACACTTCAACATTTCATGGAACCTTCATCTGGAAGTAGAAATGAGACTAATCAGACCCGTTCACAACTAAGTTGGCATCACTGAAGAGTACTTCCTGTTTATTCTTATTACTACTATTTACTGAGGAAGATTCTATTAAGGCATTGCGATATTGAAGTGTTAGTAAATGTGTGTGTGTGTGTTTTTACTTGTATTTGTGCTTCACTTTTTAATCATTTCTATTCTATTTGTTTAGTTACATAAAGACAAGTACCTATTTAAAATATTAGAGACAGCTCTTCTGATATCAGCCCAACTAATTTATTGTTCTTAGGCATTTAATACATTTGGATACCAGTACTTAAGAGTTGGTCCCCCTCACCATCATCATAAACTGTTTACAGCGAGACCAACACCTTAACTCTGTTGGTAGTGTGCCTTTCTACTGAGTTAAAGGTCTCAGGTTCATTTCCTGGCATGGCATGTGGGTTTACCATTTCACAGTGAAGAATTAACATCGTGTGGCTGGATGTTGTTTCTGTTCTAGATTTAAGTTAATTTATAAGTCGTATGCTGATATAATCAGTCAATTCAGAAAGTGCGTGTAAAACGATTTCCCGGCTTTTGGCTGAGTAAGTTTACCAAAATGCCTCCTTTTTTTTGCATCTATTCTTCTCCTTTCACTTCCACACTTTCTGTTATCTGCTTCTCCCCCTCTCTCTTTCTTGGTCTACTTTGCGGTATTTTTCTTACATACTTCATTTTCATCATTCTTTTGTGGTACTCTTTCATTTTCCATTCTCATTACATGTCCATACCTCTCAGCCTTGCTTCCTTGGTTTATCTAATGTACAGTAGCCCCATGGCTTCTTTGGTGCTGACTGACGGCTTTGAAAAGTTACCAGACCAAATTATGTATCCCTACACCAAACCATATGATCTGCAAAAACATGTGTTTAGCAGCTGTCACTTCTGACAGTCAAAATGTAGGTATATACCTAAATGTTGACTGTCAGAATTCAGCTGTGAGATGTCAGTCAGCACCAAAGAAGTCATGGAGCTACTGTACTCCCTTACCCCAACTCTTCGTTGCAAACTACAAACCTCCCCTAAGTCTTTGTTAACCATCTTAAAATATTTGATACATTCATGTTCTGTATGTAAAATAAAATATTAAAAATAGGGTTGTATACAATGCAATAAAATACAGTCTTGGTGTTACAGTAGGAACAACTTTAAAAAAAACTATTCGACACTAAAACACATGTTTTATTATATAATTAGTTTGTATGTATATTCCTTAATTTGATATGAATTACAAACTAACCTTAGCTTGCAAACAATTAAAGGTTACATTAATTTGTGATGGAATTTATTTAGAGTTTTAGTTGCTTTTCTGTCACTTTGTAACCAATGTGTAATGTTGAAGGAAATGTTACACCAACATGTCAAAATGCGAGTGAGGTAATTTGTTCTGCTCTCTAGTTAGGTAACTACTGTATAATCCAAGAAACCAATAGTTGTAATATTAAAAAGTCAAATACCAACATGTATTTATTGTAAAGAATAATTTAATTCACCAGCTTTGGTGATCACACGGTCTAACACACTACTCTCACAGTAGACTAGACTGCCGATGGCGGGGAGATCAAGGTTCATATCTTCTAAGGGTGATTTTTACAGAAGAATTTTCCACTCTCCCTCCATGCAAAATTGGGTGTACTTCCTATAAAAAATCTTCCTAATCTCTAAAACCATTAGCATAATTAGTAATTGAATGTAAAAACTGAACTGGTAGAGGCCTTGCTTTTAAAAAAAAGCCATTTGGAAATGACCAAAAGTGTTGTCTGCTATCAGCATTTGGAAATGTGTTTATTGCTATAAGCCCCTTTTTACCAAAAGTGTTGTCTACTATCAGCATTTGGAAATGTGTTTATTGCTATAAGCCCCTTTTTACCAAAAGTGTTGTCTGCTATCAGCATTTGAAAATGTGTTTATTGCTATAAGCCCCTTTTTACCAAAAGTGTTGTCTGCTATCAGCATTTGGAAATGTGTTTATTGCTATAATTCCCTCTTTACCAAAAGTGTTGTCTGCTATCAGCGAGATGTAATTTTGTTGTGTGCACGCTTACCACTTCAAGAGGCTCTGATAGCTAACAGATCTGCCCTCTTAAAACAATATGGCGTGTCTTTATCTGGAGTGTTGAGCTACAATGTTCACCACCCTGGACAGACCATGGACCCAAATTGTGGTATCTCTCTTTGTATTATATTTTTTATCGGATCATTTATTTTGGTAACTTGCAAGGAAATGCATTTGTTTATCACAAAGTGATACGTGATGGCTATCCTTAAGATCAGTCCTGGGTGACCTGGTGGTCTAGGGGTAAGGTGTCAGACTTCTGTGCTGGCGGCCGAGATTCAATCCTCGGTCCCGGCACAGATTTATCTGATTACCAAACCCTTCCTTCACCTCTGACAAGACATCTTGTGAATGTGGGGAATGCCAGGCCTCCACCGTGGTTCGGATTCCACGTTAAACTGTAGGTCCTTCATTTCATCTCACAATCACCCTACCATTACACATTAGCGTAAGTGAGTATAACCCGAACGGGTAGTAAGACGCGGTGTTAATAATAATAATAATATTAATAAAGATCAGTCCTTAATCAAATTCAATTAATTGGAAAATGACAACCTAGACACAGTGATCGAACCTGGATACCTTTAGCTTTGCGCACCAATGCTCTCACCTACTGAGAGCCATTCTGGTTCGTCTTGTATCCAGGGCCATCTTGTTGGTGTATTGAGTCTATTTGTGGTAACTAATGAAAGATGGTCCTGAATACGAGACTAACTGTGGTGTCGCTAAGTGGTAGAGCCGAAGGTACCCGGGTTCAATTCCCAGGTCCAGATTGTCATTTTTTGACCGAATGAATTACAAATATACTCTATGAGTAGCTGATATATGTCATACAGTAAAAGTGCAGACTATACAAAATATCATATTCTTTAAATTGAAAAATGACACCTGGACATGGGAATCTAATCCGTGACCTTTGGCTTAGTACGTCAATGCTCCATCCACTGAGCCATCCAGGAATCGCCTCGTTATCACGGTCATTTTTTCACCCATTATTTCAAGACGGTGGATATTTTCTCCGATCTAAAGAAGTTGTAAAAGTGTCATTTATTTGGATTGATAAGCATGCCAATCTCGTTTTGGCCTAAATGTAACAAACGTCCGTTCAGCCAACATAAAAAAGGTCTGACTCGCCAAGTCAAGGAATCCATGTTTGATTCCCTGTACAGTGTGTTGGTTGTGTTCTTACCCATTTTGATCTTCTACGGAAAATGCTGGTACACTTATTTGAGATTAATTTTTATCATACTCGCTTCGATGGCCGCATGGTTTACAAAATACGAAATTTGGGTTCGATCTTCGTCGGGTGTAGTGAGGATTTTTTTTCCTTAAGGGACTTTCCACCCTCTCTCCATGCAAATGTGGGTAAACTTCCTCTAAATCAACCTTATTAATCTCTTAACATATTAGTTTAATTAGTACATACATGTACAACCCAAACATATAGTAAGACGCGCTGTCAAAAAAAAAATCATCCTGTCACTTTAAATTAGTGTAAATTGTGGATGTTAAAATTGCATGCTAAGCCTAGTTTATTGAAAGTGAGTTAGCAGAGTTTTTTAGTTTTTTTTTACAATAAATGTATTCAAATATTAGAATTTCCCTTATGTTTTAACCTAACTTTCTGAGCGAAGTGTGTTACTTCTTTCAGTAGATCCTGAGGCGACAACAAAGGACCCTTTCAATGGCCTGAAACCTGGCAGCCAAATCTCACGCGACTCAACTTTGTGGGGACTGTCTACCGTTCCCACCTTCAGTCCCGAGGAATCCTCACCGATGAGTCGGCCATCAGAGTCCGGCGAGTTTGTGGACTGCACACTCAGTCGGTGGACCCCGTGGTCCCACTGCAGTGTCACCTGCGGGCGCGGCTTCAGGACCAAAACAAGATATGTCAAGGTGAAATCAGCTCAGACATGTCAAGGGGTGAAACCAGTTAAGACATGTCAAGGGGTGAAACCAGTTCAAACATGTCAAGGGGTGAAACCAGTTCAAACATGTCAAGGAGTTAAACCAGTTCAGACATGTCAAGGGGTGAAACCAGTTCAGACCTGTCATGGGGTGAAACCAGTTCAGACCTGTCATGGGGTGAAACCAGTTCAGACCTGTCAAGGGGTGAAACCAGTTCAGACATGTCAAGGGGTGAAACCAGTTCAGACATGTCAAGGGGGTGAAACCAGTTCAGACATATCAAGGTTATTGAAGATGAGCTATGTCAATGCAAAACCACTTGACACATTTCAAGGCAAGACAAGCTATTTGAATACATGTTAAAAAATGACACTTGGGCGCAAGAATAAAACATGGACCTTCCACTGCAAAATAAGTGCTATTCAGTAAATTGAAAAATTCCTTTAATGGAGACATATAAAAATAAGTTATTTATTTGATTTTAAGAAATAATGCTGTTATTGTTTATTACAAAGTGTTAATTGGTACAACATTATTTGTATTCGATATCTTTGGTTAAATTTGCTGCGCATAGAAGTGTCACCGTTAGATATCCAGTTATTAACTAATCTTGAAACACTAGATGATAAACACAAAAACTAATAATACCTAAAACAATATTGTATTTTATTTTTTCAACCGTAGACTTATCCCAAGAATGGAGGGAAGGATTGCCCCAAGAAACTTCTGAGAAGAAAGAAGTGCAAGCTTGATCCATGTGGTGAGTTCTTCTTAAGGTGAGGTAGAAGAGGTAGTGAAAGAAGGGCAGTGCTTTTGCAGTTTTTATAGAAAAAACATTTTTCCGGCTAAAATAAATTAAGTACCGCTCCATTAGAAACCGAGTTTAATATTCTTCACGTGGTGATATCAACAGTTGTTGAATATGTGTCATGAACATAGCGACATTAGATGATACTTTTAAAATTAAGGGCAAAAGTTGTCATTAGATTCCAGGACACCCTTGACAAGTATTCAACAACTGTTGATATCACCAAGTGAAGAAAATGTATCTAAGTGTTGCTACTGGATAAATATTTTTATTTATTTTGGACAAATAAATGTTTTGCTATAAAAAATGAAAAAAAAA
>CABFVZ010000642.1:271657-291506 GCA_902151445.1 Timema monikensis
AAAAAAAAAAAAAAAAAAAAAAAAAAAAAGTCTTGTGAGAAAAATTAGGACAACCCTGACTTCAAATGCTAATTTTAAGTAAATGGTAAAGGAATTACGTATACTTTTTTTGGCTAGTAGAGTATCAAAATCACAAAAAAAGGGCAAAATTGTATTAAAATAATTAATTTATTAAAAAAGTATTCTCATTATTTATTTTTGTGTCTTTAATACCGCGTCATATTGATGGTTTGGATTTTACACTAATGTACTAATTGTGCTAGGTACTAGGAAGGATACTTTTAGAGGAAGTGTACCCGAATTTGCATGTCAAAAACTTGTTAGGAAAAACCCGCCCTCAGTACACCCGACTGGGATCGAACCCCAATCTGTCTTTGGCCTTTGTTTTTTCACTGCGTTTTACTACCCGTTTGGATTATACACCTATGTACTGGTTACACTAATGGGTTAGGGATTAGGAAGGCTTAATTGAGATGAAATACTCACATTAGCGGGGAGGGAGGGTGGGAAACCATTTCGGAAAAACCACCTTCAGTGCATCCGACCGAGATTCGAACCCTAATTTCCCCGTCTTCGGCAGTCTAGTCTAACATGAAAGTAGCACATTGGACCACTTGGCCACCAAAGAAGGTGTTGGCCTTATTGTCTTTGCAAGAGTGATGCCCGCTAAACCACGCGGCCACCGAAGCAGGTTGTTATCTTTATGATGCAATAGGTATGACAAACAAAACATATTTTGTCAACATTACACAACTTTTTTTTTTTACTAAATTTTAAATAATTTCCATTTAACTAAAATTGTAAACTTTTAAAGATTCGAATTTAAATTTTAGGTTCAAAAGTAAATTGAAGATTTGGATTCGAGAAATATAGGAGTCTCCCTATCCCTAGTAATTAGATTTTCCTTCTCATAAAAGTGACTTGTGACCTGTATTTTTAAAACTGGATGATTTAATCTTGCGGGGTGGATAAATAAAGAGGCAACACAGTCCAATGTTTCAGGAAATAGTGATAAGGGGTGGAATATAATACAAGTGTTTGACTCCAAGTGCTTACTTTAGTTTGATATTTCTTTTATACAAAGACCTACACTTCAAGCTTGCTGTTAAATTTCTTTAAGTAACAACAACAAGATTTTTTTATTTTGCAAATTTGCTGCATTTTTCTCGATTTTTCAAGACACAAAAAATGTTCTTGTGCTTAGTCGGTTTTCCAATTGTATGGCATCCCTGATGAAATCGCGATGCAGAAACTATAATTGCACAACTTGGTAACAAAAGGGTGAAAGTGTGTACTGATTTCAAATTTAAACTCGGTAGCTTTTCATAAAAGCACATAAGCCTACTGAAACTCTGAATGAAAACAGACAAATATCCAATACATAGGATAACCATGAAAAATAATTATTTTTACATGCAATGGAAATTTCAATCCAACTCGAACTTTGACATTTTATTGCTCAAAATTTTCACTTACACCCTTTTGATTCTGACCCCTCTCAATTGAGAGTAAATGTACCTACATTTGTGTGGAGTGTGGGGAACCATTTAAGAAAAATCACCCTCAATACACCCGGATGGGATTCAAACTGTTATATCCTCGTTATTGGTGATCCAAACAATACGAGCTCATCGTTAGTCAGCCTGTTCACCAATGAGGGTGGCAATATTGATGATTTTTTTTTATTAAGTAACTTGTAGTGACTAGTAACTAGGGCCTGGATTTTGATTACCTAAAAATTCTAAAATATTTTTTAAAAAAATTATAATAAGTGCATAGAATTAAATTAAACACGCACTTAAATATCGATAGTATTTAAAAATAATACATATTCAATATGAATGCCTTAAAATGACTAAAAAAAAGGCCCAAAATATAACACATACTGATAAAATAAAACCTTAAATTCCAAAATGACTAAAACTGAGAATAAAATTACCCATAAAATACACAGTTCTACAGCACAGGGATTATGAACAGAGTTTATGTACTTTCGAGCATTGTATGTGATGTACAAAAAAAAAGTTATTTGTCATCAAAATTTGAGTTCCTGGGCCATGTTTTTCAACTGATCCAGTAAAATTCAAAATAATTTGTATACTTTTTTTTCCCCCCAGTTAAACATCTTTTTGAATGGAGTGTTAGTCGAAGAACTGAGTACAATTGTTCATGTTTCCCGAGCTTCTAAAATGGCTAGAAGAATGTGCCTCAAACTGAAAGACACCATTCCTAGACAACTAGTTATGGTATTTATGAAACCTTATTATTATTATTAGCACCGCGTCTTACTACCTGTTCGGGTTATACGCACTTACGCTAATGTGCAATGGTAGGGTGATTGTGAGATGAAAATGAAGGACATACAGTTTAACGTGGAATCCGAACCATGGTGGAGGCCTGGCATTCTTCACATTCACAAGATGTCTTGCCAGAGGTGAAGGAAGGGTTTGGTAATCAGATAAATCTGTGCCGGGACCGAGGATTGAACCCCGGCCGCCAGCACAGAAGTCTGATGAAACCTTATTAATGTTTGTAATAATTTTTAGCGTATCCAATGGCTTTTATAAATTCAACTTGATAAAGTAATAGTTAATGATATATATTTTCTTTCTATCACACCATCTTACAACCTGTTTGGGTTATACGCTTATGTACTAATTACGCTAATGGTTTTAGGGATGAGGAAGGTTATATTTAGAGGAAGTGTAGCCACATTTACCTGGAGGGAAAGTAAAAAAAACTGGGGAAAAACACCCTTAGTACACCTGATGATCAAGATTCGAACCTCAATCTCTTTAGTCATCAGCATTCAATTCTAGTGCGAGAGTTGCACCTTAGACCATCCAGTCACAGTAGCGGGTAATTACGTGTTATTTCTACTCCTAGGGGACACTAGCAGACTTCCTCCTCCTCCACTCACCACAGTCCCGAAACATTCCATTCTCTCTCAGCTCCTGTACGGATGGTATATGTCATTTTTCCGCAGAATTTCCTCGTCAGTATCTCTCAACCTCTTCCTAGGGCTACCAATCAGTTTAGTGGCCTCGTGCGACTTTATTCCTCATCCATCCTCTCATCATGCCCAAGGCATCCGAAGCTGTGAACCCTCGATCCTCCTCAACACACTTGAGGTACCAACTTCCTCCCTTATTTTTATCATTTCTGATACTGTCCTTTGTGTTCATAGTCATCATTGTGCAAAAAACATATTCAACACGGCTGATAAGGAATTAAAAATAATTTATAGGATATACTTTTTCTTGTCGACAAACATTCACATTTTAAAGACTTGTGTACTTTCTTAGATAATTCAGCTAAGTGTAAATTCCTCGAAACCTTCTATTTTTATTTTAGATTGCCATTCAGGCAGCGGTCGGGGGGAAAATAATCGCAAGAGAAACATTGAAGCCATTTCGTAAAGATGTGACTGCGAAATTGGTAAGTGTTACTTACCACCTCTACTGTTGTGTAAGGCATCCACCTTAGGCGAGGTGGTAATTAATTTTAAGTTTTTTTTTAAATGTACACAAATTCAAATAAAATAATAGAGAATACCAAAACATTAATTTTTTTTTAGTCTGAAAAACAGATAGTATTGTCTAAGTTCGTTTAATCACTGGGTATCAACAAATAGGGATATTCACGCACTCACAATTTAATGGAAGCAATAAAGTACCACAAAGTAGGCTACTGAACTTTTTGTGTACACATTAATAAATTAAACACACTGGTAAAATATGACATAGCTTGCCTGGGGTACACAACGTGACTACTGCACATAGACCTTTATTCCAGAGGAAATACAAGCTGTGCTCTGAATACAAACACTGGAAAATAATCAACATGTGTTTAAATGTAACATAGGCCCATATTTGGCTGCAAGCTTAAACTATTATTTGCTTACTAATACTATATTACCAAACAAGTCTCTTAACACTTCCCTAAGGAGTACTTTATAATTCGTGTTTTTGTAACTTATTGAAAGAACAAAATATATTAGTAAAACTATTATGTTTTTCATTTTGCGGTTGTGACAATAAGAAATATTGTAGTTCATGAAATTATTAAACTCACATTAATCGAAGCTTTCATTAACCGGATACCAAAATGAAAGTATTTTATAACTTAAAGAGCCGTCAAAAATATTAGTTTCAAAATAATTTTTTTTTCTACCCGAGAACCTATAAGCGGCAGCACCGCTACTCGAGTATAGGGCATGACAAGCATATTAGGCCGGTGACGGAAACAAGCCAAAGTACTCGAGGAACCAGAGTAAATTGCCGGTTTTGCATATAATATAGTTTGGCGAATTGATTCATGGTAACTTTTCCTCGCTGTCACATACCACTTCTTACGCCATACCCTATATTTTGTTAAAAGTTTCTTCCTACCGAAATCTTATGATCACTAGTGTACTGCTTGTTTCAGTATGGAGGAGATGTGACCAGAAAAATGAAACTGTTGAAACAACAAGCTGAAGGTAAAAAGAAGATGAGAATGGTAGCCAATATAGCGTTACCACGCGAAACTTTTATAGACATTTTAAAACGGTGAAACATTGGACCACTAATTGTGATGTTAGTCATGCATTCTCTTGGTGATATGTTTCGGTCATACATCAAAATATTCAAATATCTTGGCACGTTAAGGACAGGATTTTTTTCTTATAAGTTTTGCTCCTGTGAAGATTTGTAAATGAAGTTTCATAATGCATACTTCAGAATTGTTTATAAATTATTATTTCATTACTCACTATTAAACCTTTGCTATGATTGCAAGGAAAACACTAGTTTCATACATTTTTACTTTCTCAAACCCCCTCGGGTAGAGAAAGTATTGTACATACATATATATCTAATCATGCTGTTCCCTTAAGAGGTAGGCAAGACATTGTGCATATAACTCAATAAACTACTCCATTCTTAATCCATCCTCACTAACTTTCTCCACTCTTCCCTATCCTTGCATACTCCCTTCGCTTCTACAACATCCATACACCGAGTCATACATGCTATTTTATTATCAAAACTCTTATGTTTCTCTTTTTTATACATTCGTCTACATCATTTAGCCAAATCTTATATGGCCTACCCTTTCCTTTTGATCCACACACACTCTACCTTCATATATTTGTTTTGTCCCTCAATCCACATTCATCCTCTCAACATGCCCAAACCAACGAAACAGGATTATTTCACAGTGACTTATTGTATTCCATTTCACACTGCACTTGTCCTAAAAATTAAACTAGACTTTTTGATGGATATTGACATTTCATAGCCCCCTGAAATCGGAAAAGTTATTTTTTTCGACGCCATCTGTGACTAGCTGAAATCATTTTACTGATATGGTTAAAGCATGGTATCTACGTTTTTCATGAGGTTCCTCAGGTTTTTTTTTTTTTTTTTAACTATCCATCAAACCCTAAAATCAAGGAAGGGTATATTACTTGAGGGCGAAAAGAGAAGAAAACGATTTTCTCAAAATCAATTAATTTGAGATTCAAAATAGTTTATCATTGTAAAGTTGTAGTACTATTAAAAATACCTTCATCTTAAATACGTTTAGATATTAGCAAATATATATTTTTAAATAGAGGTCTGGGAAATTAATTATGCTCTTTGTTGAACAAAGATGTCACTTTCCACCCCCCACCCCAATTTGTTTTTGTAACAGTGTATATTTCATTTATGCTCTTTGATGGTGTGTTTCTGCTGCAACAATGTTTATTATTTTTCTTCCCATATCTTACGAGTTTTGAGTAAATATTTCAATTTCTAGTTAAAAGATAGTGAAAATTGTGTGGTGCATTGTACCCGTTTCGAACCCATGGCCTAACCAACCCTTAGAGCTCTTCATTTAAAAAAAAAATGGAAATAAATACCTGCAATCTTGTAAAATACAATAGGTCATTCCAAAATTCCAATACAACCTTAGAAGGAAGCTAAAAAAAAAAAAAAAAAAAAANTTAGATATGTACATATATTTGTTACTTTCATTTTTAATCAAAGTATTTAAAGTCCATATTTGAAAATGCTAGATGAAACTCAAATGAAACATAAAAATTTAAAACTTAATCAAACATTGTAATAAGAAGATATTAATCCCCCCCCCCAAAATACCAAAATGTATAACGATTTATTTTTAATATTGTGTCCTTAACTGCCTGTAAAAAAATCAATATGAATACTTGAGATAAAAACATTTATTCCATGAATACAAACATTTTATAAAATATATAAATATACATAATCATAATATAATTAAAATTAAAAAATATATAATTTCTTTTCATATAATTTTAAGTCACATTACTTAAAATGAATTGCACATTTTGAATTGGTGACATCGACCTATTACATTTTATCATCAATATAAATCAACTAGCTAATATTTTAAAAATAGAATGAGAGGGTTATTTGTGAACCATCTTTTCAGTTTGAAACATTCTCTAGACAATAAGCTTAGCTAACATGATTTTATTTTGCAAACATTAATTGTACTGGCCATTTTCAAGCGATAGCAACATTGCTAGTTTGTTGTTAGCCCAAACCAAATATTTATTATTACCTTACTTAAAAAAAAACATTAAAACCATTTAAATGATATTATATACTTTATACAGCTGGATAAACCACAATAAAAGCTTTTTTTTTTTTTTAAATCTACAACTGTAAAAATCACACACCTTAAGAAATACTCAAAATATAGCCGTAAAAATATATGTTTAGTGTAACGGCAACTTGTATTCTCCCATCTTGAGTTTCAGTGTGTGCAACATTATTTACAATACATACCAATGTTGACATACGCAGCGGAAACATGGGAGATGAATTCAAACTTGTGAAATGAAATTTCCGAGAAGTATTATAAGAGTGTCAAGAAATGAGAGGGTGAGAGGAATGGTTAAAGAGAGGACATAAGAGAGAAGTCACGACTAAAGGTGGTACAGTCATGTGAGAAGAATGAAGGATGAGAGGATACCAAAGAAGAGGTTGGATATTCAAGTGGGAGTACAAAGGAGTGTGGAGGAGAGCTGGTAGAGAGAAAGGACACTTAAGCGATGATGATGATGATAAACCTTATTTCAAACTTATTACCGGCCTCTATTTCTTAACAACCCAAGGTTCTAAAGCCGACTGTATTCCCACTTTGAATGGAGTATGCTGACTTATTCCAAGACCGACGACCCTCGTGGTGTCCAGTCTGGTGTCGTAAGGTCGAACTGCCGACGACAATGCGGGAGGATCAGAAGCAGGAGTAACGTGCGAGTGCGGGAGATTGAACATGCCTGCCATTTGAAGCACCATCTCGTATTTGGTCAACGTTTCTTTGCCGCACCACTGGTATATACCACTTATGTTGTCTCTCTGGAACAACATTAAAAGTAGTTAAAATTTTATCAATCAACACCGATTGAAATCTAAACCTCGTTACTAACTTCTGTGGTCGAATTAGACTGAACTGCCTATAACAAGGAGATCAAGACTCAAATCTCTGTCAGGTGTATTGAGGGTAGTTTTTTCCTAAATGGTTTTCAACTATACCTACACACAAATATGGTTAGCCTTCCTCTAAATGAATGCTTCATATGTAATCATATGCTACTATGCTTCCTATACAATCAAGTATCGTACAAACGACAAAGCAAATTACTTCCTTGTGCTGCCTCGTGGCTGCGATTCAATGATAGCTAAAGTAGCCGATGAATTCACACATCCATCAAAAGGCTCCGTCTTTAAAACTATGTGTGAAGAATTACCCTGAGCATGGGACAAAATCTGAATGGCTCAGCGGTAAGAGCATTGGGCGAACTAAACCAAAAGTCCCTTGTTCGATTCCTGTGTCTTAAAGTGCCAATTTCCATTAATTTAATTGAAGTATGTCCAACTACATAATTATGCTTCATTAAATAACCTTGGCATTATTTTTGTTGGTTTTTTTTAGGGATTGATGTGTTTTAAAAGTAAATATCGGTCAACTCGAATTAGGTCTAGACCTATGTCTGAAGATTTTGTAGTAATATAGGGTTTTCATTAGAAAATGGTGTTATGAAATCATTTTGCCAGATTTAAAAAGTTTTTTCCCCCCCACTTTGATGAAATTCCTGGTTCAGGCTTAGTCGTGTATAAAATATTCTGGAAATTGGTTGTTATGGGCTTCTAGGCTAATCATTACTAGATTAATAGGTCACTAACCAGCTCATCTACTTGTCTAAAATTGTCCGATAAACAAAACGTAGAATACAATGATTAAAAATACACAGTTGTAATGTAGGCTTTATTGTTTTCGCGTAAACACTTGCAAGTAAATCTAACAATTACTGACCTTCAATTGTTTATATTTGTGTTGACATAAAATGTTTGTTTGGAAAAGTGTGAGTGAGTATAAGAGATTCACAATGACAGATTTTTTATGTAAAGATGATTAGCGACTCGACTCGTGGTATAGTGTAGTGGTCAGAGGCCCTGGATGCTGACCTAGAGGTCCCAAGTTCGATTCTCGACTGGTACCTGGGTATGTTTTTCGAAAGGGGAATAAGTCCCACGGTCATCACCAGGGTTTGGTTAATTAGTCTTAAGTTAGTTTAAGATCTTCATTGGCTTCACCTCATTATATTCACTATCACCCTCATCTCATAGGGACATGGAAAGAGCCTCCATGGAAAAGCTGTATGATTAGTACATTCGGGCGTCCCCTGGGCAACGGTACATTAGTACTGGATAATATTCCCAAAAAATGACCTACAGATTGATGTAGCCCAGATATTCCATTATTATAAGACCTTATCTCAATCAGAAGCACTTCTGCCTAACGAGTTAAGGATCTGAGGTTCAATACCCGATATGGCAAAAAAAAAAAAGTTAGTGAAATGGTTTTTTTTTTTTTTTTTCGGGGTTTTGTTATTGTTTTTAGGGTTTTGTTTTTTATATATTTTTATTTTTTTTTTTNTTTTTAAGTTGTGTGCTGATATAATCAGTCGGTTCAGTTAATGCACGTAAAGTACCTTGAATAAAAAGTAAAAGTATCTGAACAATACCTGAAACCTCTTCCTCGCCAAACTGTAACATATCACTGCTATGTCGTCAACGTGAGATGGGTTCCGTTTCTCAAAGTTGGACACTTGATGCGTCTTGGAGGTGTCGAGAAGAGTTTCCAACAGTACAGTCACGGCACTCTCAGACAGCTTTTCGATCGGACCATATATGACGGGAATGCGAAAAACTATGTTGTCTGGAAAGCCATGACAATCAAAATTAACTATGGTTAAGCCACATAGAACATAAGGTTTTATTTCGAGTCAAAAGTCCACACAGAGAGTAATTTTGAGCATTAAGTGGCATCAAGCTTGTCTAAGCGAGAAAAACAAGCACATTGAATCATTCGAGGTTGGCCGTGCTGCAAGTGTATGCAAGAACATATTCTTACCACACACTTTGTTGGCCGCATGCTTTAAGGCGTCACATTCACTTTAGACTAGACTGCCGATTACGTGGAAATAAGAGGTTTGAATCCCGATATGGTGGTTTTTTACTCACACAAATGTGGGTACACATCCCTTAAATACAACCTACTATAATATTAGCGTAATTAGTACATATGTGTACTTACAAACGGGTAGTAATACACGAGGCAAAAGAAAAAAAGCTTGCTATGCCCAATATCGCTTGGAAACAAATATGTACGATTTCTTATCACCGACATGGCAATAAATAAAATGATAGAATATTAGGAAAATGGTAGAGCACAAATAAAAGTAAAAACACTAACATATTTACACACACTTCAATATTTAGATGCTATTATAGCATTGAAATATTGATGTGTGTATAAATATTCTAAAATAATTATATAAAATCATTTTCTTCACTGTATGGATGCCTCACTATTTAAAGAAATGCGTGTAAATAATTTTTTCCAGACTATCACGGAAATGAGAGTAGATAATACACAAGCGAGTCGCATCGGTGGGCACACATACTATATCTTGAGAGTGGTTAGTCTGTTTCGACGGTAATGGGGAGGTTGATTTTATAATACCAGCCGGGTGAACAGAGGATGATTTTTCCTAAACAGTTTCCCACAACATACCTCTAAATTTTTTGCCGTCCTCATTCCTACCATATTAGCTTAATTATCCCGAACAGATAGTAAGACTTTGAGCAAAACGAAAAAAAAAAAAGACAAGCTAATTAAAATAGTACTAGCGTTATGTTGACCAGTGAATAAAATGTGAGTGACCCCTCAGCTGTCCTGTTCTTTAATTGGCCAACCATTCAGCTCAAAAATGATTTTAACTACCTGATGCCCTTTAGTGTACAATATCACTTTCTGTGTGGCCTTAAGGCACGGCCATACCTACTACTTGATCACCACTATGAAAAGGCCGCGACCAGAACATTAACCATAATTATTTATATGATAGACCCCAAGTCCCGCTCACGTATGCTATCAAGTCAGGGTCACTAAGCTGTAGTCTTGCAGTGTAACCACCCATAGTAAAGCAATGCGTGATGGCACCATGGTTGCGGCGAACAACTAGTACTACTCGACGCAGAAAACATTGCATCTCGTGCATCTCGTGGTAAAGCGCTGCAATCGCTATATAGAGTATGAAAGGTGAAGGGGTGAGAGGAGCGTTCTAGTACAGTCAGTATCAAATGGAAAATGGGACGTAAGTACTTCACTTTGAATAGTTGGTTTAGCACTCTTATTTGAAGTAATTTTAAAAACACTTTACGTAGCTTGTATTTAAAGTTGATTAGGTATCCGTAATGTTTGTCAAAAGAGTTAAAAAATAAAGTAAAAATATTCTACAAAAAAAAGTCCTTAATTATCGAACTTATGCTCCCCTTTCTCCGTAAGCTGACTGGGAGTGTACACGCTAAAACGTCAAGATAACGACTGATGACGTGTATTATTGGTCTCCCCATTCATTCTTCAAGAAGTTGACATTATTTCCGCATGCAATGTTTACTGTGGTAAGTAACAATTATGGCTGTAGCCTTTGTCTATATAATTATTCCATGCCGTGAAGTTTGAAAACTTCAACGAGCATACAACCTAATGCTGTATCTATGAGAGAGAGAGAGTTAAAATTCTCACCTGGATTTACTGATAATGTTGCTAGTTCCCCTTGAAGTTTGGTTTTCCCATAAAGGTTGAGAGGGTTCGGTGTGTCGTCCTCGGAAAAGGGCGGAGATTTGCCATCAAACACGTAGTCGGTACTAATATAAATCATAGGAGCTTTGATTGTGTCTAAATCAAATAATATTAAAACATTACAAATAAAAGTCTGAAGATGATGATGTTTAATAAAAAATATATATATTAAGATGGATAGCCAAGCTATTAAATTTGTTAGTTACGGTTATAGCCGCATCTAAATATCATATTCTTTAAATTGAAAAACACCTGGATATGGGAAGTTGAAGGTGGTTGCATTATCTGAGAGCTTGGGATCTTAGTTGATCACACTCATATACCCGACGATCTCTGCACGTCCATCACAGACTCTGCCTTAAAATATGAGTGAAGAATGACGCTGAGCATGGGATAATTCCTGGATAGCTCAATGGTTAGAGCATTGAAGTATTAAGTCAAAGGTTCATAGGTTCAATTCCTGTGCCTAGGTGTTGTTTTTCAATTTAAAGAATATTAAAAAAAATTATTGATTAATAATTTATATTATTATTATTATTATTATTAGCACCACGTCTTACTACCCGTTCGGGCGTCTTACTACCCGTTCGGGTTATATGCACTTACGCTAATGTGTAATGGTAGGGTGATTGTGAGATGAAATGGAGGACCTACAGTTTAACGTGGAATCCGAACCACGGTGGAGGTCTGGCATTCCCCACATTCACAAGATGTCTTGTCAGAGGTGAAGGAAGGGTTTGGAAATCAGATAAATCTGTGCCGGGACCGAGGATTGAACCCCGGCCGCCAGCACAGAAGTCTGACACCTTACCCCTGGACCACCAGTTCACCTATGAATATATTATAACATCTATAAAGTAATTTTAACATGTTATAAACAGACCGAGGAAGTTTATGAAAATGGATGTATTTATTGACAGTGCATACCAATTTAAGTGTTGTAACTTATTACTTTATCAGATAGGTGACTGGAATGTAGAATAGTACTTGTTTTGTGGGTTTGGATAGATAATGCAAATTTAGTTGGGGTTTTTTAGCACTATGTTTTACTACCTGTTTGGGTTATATGCCTACGTACTAATTACACTAATGTGCTAGGGATGAGGGGGATTGAATTTAGAGGAAGTGTACCCACATTTTTGTGGAGGAAGAGAGGAAGATCAAATTTATCAGAAGTGTATTCATATTTGCATGAAGGATGAGAGGAAAAACATTTTGATAAAAGCATTCTTAGTATACTTGACCGGGATTCAAACCCTGATATACCCATTATTGGCAGGCTAGCTTATCGCGAGAATGATGCCTTAGACCAGGGGTCGGCAAAAGGTTTATCAAGATCGACCAGTCAATCTTGCAGCAATTGTCAGTTTATTGTGTAAGAAAACTATATCAACATGAAAAGGCAAGCTTACCTTACATTTTACCACTATGGTACATGCTTATAATATAGGGTCATAGTGTAATCCGTCAAGGTACCTTTCGGGGTAAACGGAGAGTAAATTTGATTTATTTTATGTATTTCCAATAAAGGCAGGGGCATAAGTATTGGGGAAAATATTGAATTTAAGGAAAACATAAAAGATGTCTTGAAAAAAGTGAATTAAGAGTAGAGTAAAGAAACAAAGGGGGGTCACGAGACTTTTGATAAGTATAAAAGTCGATCGGGGGCAAAAAAAAAAAAATTGCCAACCCCTGCCTTGTACCATTCAACCACCAAAGCAGGTGCATTCATTAATGAGCCCAAAAAGGGGTGGTGATAGGTCCAGGGAGGGATGATTAGAGTATTTCAAGAAATCTTGATAATTTATAACTGCAGGTTTTTAATACATTTATATTTGTAAGCCTACATAATTTTTGGAGAATTTAATATATAAATATCCTTGGTCTGGTTATAAATAATAACAATAAAATATAGGCCTACACAAGAGGTAGACCTAAAAAAATTTAAAAAAATACTTGCATACCTGCTATTAATGCGAGGGACTTTGTGGCATCTACATTTATTTTTGTCGCCCCATTCGGATCCAAATCAACTTTATCTGGGAACCGATTTGCTGCACAATGTATGATGATGTTAGGTTTGAAATTTAAAATTGCATGACGCATTTCATTACTATCGGTTATATCAAGTTTGTGCAAGTTTGGCCCAACTCTAAAAATAAAAAAAATTAAGTTTCAAATAAAATATTTAGCTAAGTTTTAAGTCAATAAGTTGGGTTTTTTTCAACTTGTTAAACTATTTTAATAAAATTACTTGATGTGTTTAAAACTTAAGTTGTATGACTGCTTAGATAAAATAAGCAGAGAATTATTTCAAAGTAGGCTAGATTTATTTAGCACATCTTACTACCCGTTCAGGTTGTACACGTGTACTAGTTATGCTGATGAGTTAGAGGTTAGAAAGGTTAGATTTAAATAAAGTGTACTCAAATTTGTGTGGAGGGAGAGTGGAAAACTATTTAGGAAAACCACCTTCAGTACACCTCGATCAGGATTCAAACCCCGATCTCCCTATCATCAGCAGTCTAGTCTATTGCAAGAGTGAAGCCTTAGAACAGTGGTTCTCAACCCGGGGAGGCGTGGAACAGTTAGGAAATTATGTTAAAATCGGCTAAGAATTAAAGATTTTTTTTTTCAATTAATTTTCCAAAGTAAGATAACGTTTTCTTAAGCTACTGGTAATACTGCCTATCAGTTTTAAGAACCAATATTCAAGAACTCATAAAAACAAAATTCTGCCAACTGTCACATCAATTTTCAGTCAATTCATTTGTACCGTTATGCTGCCAGTATTACATTTGTTTGTTTTTTATATAAAGAAGGGATTAGAAAACAAGATGTTTTTAAATGTTTTTTATAATTGTCTCAAAGAATATTGGGAAGTGTAGCCGTGGACATTTGATATAAAAAAATATGTTGGAGGGGAGAGGAGTGGGAATTTGATTATCTACCGAGGGGGATGTCACCTCAAAAATGTTGAGAACTACTGCTTTAGAACATGCGGTCAGCGAAGCATGTGAGGCTATATTTCATAAATACTCGGTATTTAGAGCTCTTACCCTCACATCCCCATCACTCGGTAAAAATTTGCTTGGATCTTTGTGGTAAGGCAACCTATAACCTTTCAGTTGAATTGATTTAATTTCACTACAGGGTGACCCAGAATCATGAAGATAAGGATAATTGTCATAATACATTTTATTTATAAAAACTAAATACAAGGTTAATACATAAATAATAAAAAGAATTGCGCTGCTCATAGAAATGAGTAGTTTGCGCCTATGTTCGAAAGAGATGTCTTTCAGTTAATGTGGTTCGTCTTCACTCATCATCCCTCCAGTTCAGGAACTCTGCGAGTGTAGAACGGGTGTTCCAGAAGCCATTCCATTATTGTCGTCTTCAAGTGTTGTTTTTTTCAGAGAGTTCCTTTAAAAGTCTGAGAGAACAATGAAATAGGCTACATATTCCTCTGTGCGATAGCTAATACAAAGGTGGTGAGGTGTCAGGGAGAATATAATAACATAACAAAATGTAACAATACAAGAATAAGTAGGTATCATATGTGACTGTGAATATTTGATCTTAAAGCAATAATGGCAAATGTAGTTGTTCTACAAGGTTATTTGAAAGAAAAATTAATCAAACCATAAGTTATGTTCATAATTTTAATGAGTGAAATCGAGTCAACATAACTACATCAGACACCAGCTCTTACAACCTAATTGGTTACTGGACGGTTGTTGTTGTTATTAGCACCGCATCTTACTACCCGTTCTGGTTATACGCACTTACGCTAATATGTAATGGTAGGGTGATTGTGAGATTAAATGGAGGACCTACAGTTTAACGTGGGATCCGAACCACGGTGGAGGTCTGGCATTCCACACATTCACAAGTTGTGATTAATACACGTCTTGTAAGAGGTGAAGGAAGGGTTTAGCAATCGGATAAATCTGTGCCGGGACCGAGGATTGAACCCCGGCCGCCAGCATAGAAGTCCGAAACCTTACCCCTATACCACCAGGTCACCACAACGATTGTAAGCAAGATGTTGTAGGCCAAATTCTCAATTCCTATAGGAAGAATGTTATAAATGGATTTTGGTTGGTTTTCAGAAATGATTTTTCACATTGTAAAAAAGCAGAAGTTAATACTTTAATGATTGAAAATAAAATAATACCCAAATTAATTTGTAAACATTTACTAGGAAAAAACATTACAAAAAACTGTTCGATGGTCTGATAAAAGCTAACTTCAGGAGTTAGCTTGGATCATATTCATACCAGGGTGCTGATTCCAATGACAAGGTGATTACATAAGACACCTTAGCCTGTATGTAGGATGTTAAACTACCGAGATCGATTTTTCAAATGGGCGAAAAATATATCATTGGTGAAAGTGGAGCTGATATTCTAGAATTAAGTTAGGTCTTGAGTTGATATAATGTCGGTTTAGAAATGGTACGTTTAAATAACATTTTATTTTAAAAAAATAGGCCTACCTGTTCAATGCAGTACCATAAACATTGCATTCTTCACTTTGAAACTTTTTAAATATTGCTCTACCTAATAGTCCGGACGCACCTGTTATAAAAACATTAAACACCATGGTGGTTATTAAGTTTTTGGAATTAAGCCTACAACTAATTTAAAAACAAGTGGTTTATGATCAAAACACTTAACATGTTGTTTATTGATGCTCAATTGTTTTCTGCTATCGCGTTGACAAAAAATATTTTTATACACATTTTATGTTGAGTTTTTATCCTAGATTCATTGAGTATACTATAGGAAAATTTTATTTAAGAACAAATTAAGATAATCATTTATTAATTTCAAATTAGTAAGAAAAATCTTTACGTTCCATTTTCATGCAATTGATTGACTTTTTTTTTCAAGTGTTTGTCAACATGAACGTCCGTGCCATCTCAACTTTACCAACCTCGTTTGTGATTTTGACATTTGCGTCTTACCTTAAAATTAATTGTGTAACTCTAGCTGTTGTGGTGAATGTTTCTATATAACTTAACATAACAAAAAAGCTAACGGTGTCGATGGTTTAACGGTGATTTTAATATATTTTATTGTCTTAGAGTCTGTCCTCAAGAAGTCACATTTTGGTGAGTCATGTTCATGTTGTATTGACAAACTAAAATTTGATCCTTGACCTAACTAGGTTTGGTTAAATCACAGCTATCGTTAATAGGCAGAAACAAGTAAGTAATGGATAACTTTTTAATTATTTTCAGGTAGAAAACGTTTCCTTTTTTTCCTTGTTGACAAACTAGCCTATATTTTTACAAACAAAAAATATTACTTTGTTATTAATAAGGTTATATAAGAAACAAAAATGTCAGGCATTAAAATATTTTGATTGGTTGATTGGATAAGTAATTAAAATGTTTATCAGAATACATACATGACAACTTTGCATGAATATAACTAGGCCTAGTCTCTAAATGTATTAATCCTTACAAAATGTAATTGCAATTTATTTTCATAGACTTTGAAGGCTATGTTAAGCTTGGTTGATTATTTTTTTATTATAAGCACATAAAATATTGATGGATTAAATAACCAAGCTATTTGGCCTGTATTTCTTGAGTATGGTTGTATTCATTATCATATTAACTCTAAATTGAAAAATGATACTGAGAAATGAAAACCAAACCCAGGACTTTTAGCTTAGTATTCCAAAGTTCTTACCACTGAGCTATTCAGGAGTTGTCCCAATTTAAAGAAAAACTTGTACCTGAAAACAAAATTTTAGGTCTACTACTAATACGAGACAATGTACCAAATCCTGTGACAATTGATCACCCTAATTATGGATCATTACTAGGGGCTGGTCAATCTTTTATTGGACATACAAAATAACACCCAGGAAAAAGTTAAATATAGGCCTAAATGAAGTATATAGGCACCTTATGTTGGATTTGACCATAAAACATTTTCAAAATGGGAGCCTGATATTAACAAACGGTATCATGTACAATTCCTCTTACAGTAACTTCACTTAAAGTGTTAAGGATTATGATTATAAAAAGTCACTATTTTACTAGAAATATTGATTGTATTTTTTAAATTTCATTTGTGGGTGGGCAATGGCATATACTTTTTATAGCTAAAATAATTATATTTTCTTTAAAACGAAGCCATTATAGTAATATTTTGGTCATTTACCTCTTCTATATTTTGCCAGTCTGTTTTTCTCATTGTATCAATCTTCTAGTTTTCCTCCCTACTTTTACTGCCTTTTGCATCTTCTTAGTTAATCTTTTACTGCCTTTTTCATCTTCTTAGTTAATCTTTTACTGCCTTTTTCATTTTCTTAGTTAATCTTTTACTGCCTTCTGCATCTTCTTAGTTAATCTTCTACTGCCTTTTGCATCTTCTTAGTTAATCTTTTACTGCCTTTTTCATACTTCTTAGTTAATCTTTTACTGCCTTTTTCATCTTCTTAGTTAAACTATTACGATGCATTCTCTTCATACCATTACAATCTACACTTTTCTTCCATTTTTTACCCCTTATACTTTGTTGATTTAGTCATTCCCTGTCTTTCCCATAATCTTCATAGTAATCTCATCTCTACAGCTTGTATTTTACATCATTCCTTGTTGGTTGTTGCTTATGTTTCCGCTGAATAATTGGCACATAGTATGTTTTATATATATATATATCAATAATTTTATTGTTCTTGGTAGACCTGCCTATATTAATTTTAAGTTAATTCAGAATATAAGAAAAATATATTTTTTTGTTCCAGTTCAGTTTTTAGATTACTTCCACAACGATGCCCATCCTGTATAGTGTTGTGACACGAGGTCTGACTGTGCTGGCAAAGTACGCATCGTGTGCTGGGAACTTTGCCGAAGTGACTGAGCAGATTTTGACTAAGATAGCCCCCGAAGATGCCAAGTTGACTTACTCACATGGCAGCTACTTATTTCACTACATATGTGAAAGTCGAATTATCTACATGTGTATCACCGATGATGTAAGTTTAGTGAATACCATTTGACAATTTTTCCATTTCGGAAAAAAAATCTATGAAATATTTATTACGCTACTTCCCTTGGAATGATAAAGAAAACAAAAAATAAAGAACATATAAGATGCTATTGTTTTTATTTATATATATATATATATATATATATATATATATATACACACACACAGCAGTATACATTGTATTCGTAGGTCTGACAAATGACACTGGAGCACAGGAATCAAACTTGGTAATCTTGGCTTAGCACTTCCCTGGTCTCAATTTCTGTGTTTCCAAATTAACGAATATATAGGCTAATATTTGATGCTATATCCGTAACACATGATAAGCCCCAGGACAGAAACATATTTATGTTCAATATGGCCTTTTTTCCTTCTTGTCCACCTTGAGCTGCTAGTTTGCTCCTAATAATTCTAAAGACAGCCTCTGGTGTCACCAGTTCACCTCATTTACTCAGCCAAGAAACAATGACCTTTTATTTCATTCTTAACATGCCAAAGATTTGTTTAAAATAGCTATAGGGCTTACATTGTAGTTTGTACCCATAGTTACGTAAGCATCAGAAACACGGGTCCATTGGATGTAAAAGGATGCGGGAAATTGGAAACCATAGGAATATAGGTAGCTTTTGAGGAGTATGCTAGCTGTCACAAAGATTAACGGGCTTAGAAATAAAGTTGACAGGGGAAGAGTCGGGGTACATCAGATAGTAGAGGAAGAAAGGGTGGGATGGTGTGGTCATGTAATGGGGATGTTGGAGTACACGAGATAGTAGAGGAAACAAGGGTGAGATGGTATGAGTATGTAATGAGGATGTTGGAGTACATGAGATAGTAGAGGAAGCAAGACTGAGATGGTATCATCATGTAATGAGGATGTTGGAGTACATGAAGATAGTAGAGGAAGCAAGGGTGAGATGGTATGAGCATGTAATGAAGATGTTGGAGTACATGAGATAGTGGAGGAAGCGAGACTGAGATGGTATGGTCATGTAATGAGGATGTTGGAGTACATGAGATAGTGGAGGAAGCAAGACTGCGATGGTATGGTCATATAATTGGAATGGAAAGGAAAGTATCCCAAAGAGAATAATGGAGATGAAGTATGTAGGAAAAATATCTTAAGGAAGACCAAGAAAGAGATGGGAGAAACAGATAACAGCAAGGGTGTTGGTGAGAGAAGAAGAGTGGAAGCAAAATATGATGAAGAATGGTGGAAGGATAGAGGAAGATGGAGGTATTTTACTAAACTGACTTGACCACAGGATAGAAACATTTGGTGCTGATGTTTAAAAAATTTTCTTTGGATTATTTAATTTAATATATAGCAGGATATAGGTTCTAATCTCAAGTTGTTACTATATTGAAGAGTTAACTCTCTATTATGGTTCATTTAAGTGCTCTATATTCATCTAAGTTCTATGTGCTTTGATTTTTCAGGAGTTTGAAAGGTCGCGTGCGTTCCTTTACTTGAACGAAATAAAACGAAGGTTTAAGTCGACATACGGGTCACGAGCAGAGACGGCCCTGGCGTATGCAATGAATACAGAGTTCTCACCAGTGCTGGCAAATGAAATGGTAAAAGTTTTAAGTAATTTTCATTTTATTTGTAAAACCTTACATGAAGGCCAATCTCAAGATTCATATAAAAAAAATCAGATTTTTTTTTGGGGGGG
>CABFVZ010000642.1:291558-306223 GCA_902151445.1 Timema monikensis
GGGGGGGGAGGTACATTCTGACAGCATAAAAACGCCCCTTCTCCACATCATGGTCCCTTTAGACCTTAATGAAAGACAGGTGCATGCAAACGAACTCGAACAGACAACACCACTAATAAAGAGCCCTGGCACTGATACATTTGGGACTACACCCCTTGTCTTTACGATTTACGTGGTGTGAAATAGATGGAGAACAAATAATAAAAGCTCACTTTTTGTGAAGTCCCAACCTCTTAATAGCCCAAATTTAATCATTTACCTGTAGATAAAATACTATACACTCACACACATACACAGATGATTTAATGACTCATTGTTATTTGTTCTAAATTTCATTTTCAGAAATACTACTCAGAATCTCGAGAGATAGACACTATCTCCCGAGTGCATGGCGAATTGGACGAGTTAAAAAATATTATGGTGAAGAATATTAGTAAGTATTGCATTTATTTTTGTTTAAAGGGAGATGTTATTTCTGAAAGTATTTTCTTTGAGAGATTAAAGTTTGAAATAGGAGGAACAAATAATATTTATTAATCTCATAAATGATTTTTAGTTTACACTGAATTTGAAGCTTATACTCACTTAATAAGGAAAGTCTTTTCTATACACTCATGTTAAGGGGATGAGGAAGGTAGAATTTAGTGGAAATCCACCCTCATTTGTGTTGAGGGAGAGTGGTAAGTTATTTAGGGGAAAAAACCACTCATTACACTCGACTGGAATTCTAACCCTGATCTCTCACTCTTTATCAATCCAGCCTACTGCGATAGTGACACACTATACTATGTGACCACTGAAGCGGGGATAAGGAAATTGAACTTTGTGACCTGATAATTGAAAAAGAGTAATCTTAACCATATATATACACACACACGGCAGTTTTGCGCCTATCCGGCGCTCCGTACTCTCCAGCCAGGGCTCCAATGTAATTATAGTACTGTATTATACTAAAGTCATTTGGCTCCACAAATCGAGTATATAAAACTGTTTATTTTTATATTGTACAGTATTTTTCAATCATAAGCGCCTTAAAAATATGCGCTTATTCCCACAATACATGCACAGGATGTTGTTTGAAACACTGTATGGACTGAGAGATGACTTTAGCAGCGTGCACACATCTTGGCTGCATGTCTGTTCATGAAACGTATGAGGGGGGGGGATTTTGGGGGTTCATACCCCCCACCGAAATGTTATGAACAAAATATAGATGGCTTTATTTATGGTTCAAACAATATCAAAATTAAGGTACAAGTACAAATTAGGGGACTGTGTTACCATACAAATAACTTCTAGAGTTGTTTAGTATATTTTTTTAAATTCTAGCCTTTGGTATAAAAACATTTCAGATAGCTTCTAAAGATGTTTAATATTTAGACCTAGCCCCCAGCATTTAGGGTGTTATATTACCATAAAAAAAATTAGAGAGCTTCTAGAGGTATTTATAATTTGTCCTAATTTTCAGTAGTTAGGAGGTTATGTTGCCATAAAAATGCTTCAGATAGCTTCTAATGGTGTTTAATATTGAGAATTTTTTCAAGCCTACAGCAGTTGAGGGATCATGCTTCCATAAAAGAACACTTCAGATAGCTTCTAGAACTGGTTATCTTTTATAATTTTTTTCTAGCTTCCGGCAATTGGGGAATGTGCTCACCAAACACCCCTGTCTGAAATTATTGGCTGGCTACGGCCTTGGTATTGTACATTCACTTTACTCAGAGCAAAAGATATCTAACGAGATCAGGTTGTTCAGTTTTTATTTGTCTCTTTTTGTTGTGTTTTAAGATCAATTGTGAAATTTTTATTTATTATTGTAACGTAATTTTGTTTAAAAGTTAAGTATGAGCTAAAAACAGGAGAAAGGGGTGATGACGATTTAGCAAAAACTTAGCGCTATAAAAAAAGGATGGATTCTGGGAGAATCAGAATAAAAAAAACTCTTTGGGGTTAGGAGTCAGAAAAAGTACTGAGGGGGACTGGACCTTCAAGATCTGGCTTTTTTGCTATCCAGACCAGACGACCGCCACATTAGGCAGGATAGTCATGAGCCTAGAGAGAGAGAGAGAGTGTGTATATATATATATATTAATAGAGGTAATCTTCCCCACATTTGCTTGGAAGGAGAGTGGGAAACTATTAAGGAAAAACTACCCTTTGTAGAGCTGACAGGAATATGAACCCCGATTTTCCTGTCACCAGCAGGCCGGTCAACAGAGAGATCAAGATTCGAATCTGTCCGATGTACTGAGGGTGTTTATTCCAACAAAATTGTTTTCCAGTCTTCCTCCACGCAAATGTGGGTATACTTCCTCTAAAATTCAGCCTTAATTCATCCTTAACCTTAACCCATCATGAGCGTAATTAGTAAGGCGCGGGGGCCAAAAGAAATTTTAAGAAAAAAGTTTGTATATCTGATAAATATAAAAAAAACTCAGATTAATGGAAAGAATATGTTTTCTTTTTTTTTAGAGGTGTATATTTTTAAGAATCAATGATCTTGAGATTGTGTCGAACTTGTTTGCAGATAATGTATCCATGAGAGGCGAACGGCTGGAACTGTTGGTGAATAAGACTGACAACTTAAGTGCTAATGTAAGTGACAACTTCCACAAATTCCCATAGAGGGGGTGGATAATATTACGGGCAATAGTTTGGTTAAGAGTTCAAACACAAACGCCATTAGTAAAAGAGGGGATCATATCCAAAGATTTTATCTAGCTCCTTTTACTGTTTTATGAGAATTTTATAGTATTAATTATAATATAATAGTCTTTAAATTGAAAAATGACAACTGGACACAGGAATCGAACCCGGGACCTTTGACTTAGTATGCCAGTACTCTAATCATTGAGCTAGCCAGGAATTGTCCTGTGCTCGGGGTAATTCTTGCCTCATATTTTAAGGCAGAGTCTGTGATGGACGTGCAGAAATGGTCAGCCACAAATGTGTGATCAATTAAGATTATGAGCTATCAACGGTAGTTGGCTGCCAATATTACAATGACAATTGTACGCATGCGTGTATGTATATACAAAATTATTATGGTTTGACCCTTTTCATTGGCCTAGGCTTTGAACAACTTCTGTATCTGCCCAAACATTGCCGAATGCAAGCATGACTCATTGTATCATTACATTAAGTTATTGTAATACCTTTTATCAACTAACCAGTGACCCGCCTCGGTGGCGTAGTTGGCTGACGCGCTAGTCGTGTTGGGCCCGACTGCTGAGGACGGGGAGATCGAGGTTCGAACCTCGGTCGGGTGAACTGGGAGTGGTTTTTCCTAAATGGTTTTCCACTCTCCCTCCACGAAAATGCAGGTTCACTTCCTTTAATTAAGCCTTCCCAATTCCTAATCCATTAGCGTAATTAGTACTTAAGCGTATAACCCGAACGGGTAGTAAGTCGCGGTGCTAAATAATAATAATAAAAAAAACTAACCAGTGTACTTTTAACTAAGCTGAATAGTTCATATTGACACTGATAGATGGAGTTAACAGTTCAATGACCATGAGTCATTTAATGAGAACACAGATGATAGTGAAAATATTTGTCTACATAAGAATATAGGAGTAGAAAAATTAGGTTAAATGGGCCTAGAAATAAATAAATAAATTTAACTTTTATGATTCTATTTTTCAGTCCGTGAATTTCCGTAAGACAAGCCGAAACCTTCAGCGTCAGTTGTTTTGGAAAAACGTTAAGCTTTACGTTTTTATCGGACTCATCGTCATAGTAAGTTGTAAGGCATCTAATAAGGCTCACTAACTTTTTTTAAACACAGGCTTCCACCACTTAGGTTCGTAAAGAAATTCATGTTTTAAATTCCCTGTTGGGGAGAGGGAGGTGGGGACTTTAAGGGGACTTATATTGAACATCTTGTTTGTTTCTGACGCTCTCAAAAATAAGGAAACCCCAGGTGCTTCTAATACAAGCATGTACAATGTTATCTTACAGTTATTTCTTTGTGTGTTTCGACCCTAATCTTTTTTATTGCCGATCATATGCATAAAGACTAAAATTCCCATGATTACTTGATCAATTTTGTATAGTTACACTCAGGGTTATGGTGTCGGAGTCGGAAGCAATTTTGGGTGGAGTCGAATGGAGTTGGAATCGGTAAAAATGTACCAATTTGAAAATAAAAAAATGATCATATTATAACAATACATGGTAACTATATAATTTTAATGTTATGCCTTTTTTTTATTCCTTCGGACCAATATTTGTAATATGGCTTGACAAATTTATTCAACTATAAATTTACAAAGCCAAAAACGCTTCCCATTAAGCCATCTAAATTGGAATCTGAGTTGTACATTAGAAAAATAAAGGAGTTTGAGTTGACAGCTTAATGTGCTGACTTCATGGCCCTGTTTTGTAAAGCTTTATTATGCGAAGTAGTTTAGGAGTTTTACAAAGTCAATTTTTTTCAATTTGAAGCAAACTTTAATCAAACATATGAAATATTTTCTAAGCTGAAAAAAAAGTTAATGTTTCATTGCACAATTGTGTTTAATATCTTTTTTATTCTGATAAATCAAGTTACTATCACAACTTACAATTCAATTACTTAAGATTTTTCATATATGAACATTGATTCCTACTGCTCAATATGGTAGTAATTAAACATACTGTATATTAGCTGTAAATATGTTTACAGGCGGATTGTTAAAGCCAGAAAGTTTTTGAAGGGAAGTCAAAGCTGATATTTATTTTATAAGTCAAATTGAAGTTTCGCATACTACTAGAGTAGTTCAATAACATTAAAGCAATTGTTTTTAATTCCTCTTTTTAGGTCATAGTTTATTTCATCATCTCCATGGCATGCGGAGGTCTTACCTGGAAGAACTGTGTCTGAAATAAAAGAAAAAATGTTATTCACAAGCTTTATTAAAAGGATAAGTAATATATTTAAAAGACTGAATGAGGAAATGTTTCCTTATGAAATCGTTCATAGATCACATAAAATCTTCTTGTTTTTTGTTGTGGTTTTGTTTTTTTGTTTTTTTACAAATATACAATTGAGATTCAGATATAATCAAATTTGTGTCATATTTATAGTAGGGATTTACAAGAACCACTTTTTCGATTCGAGAATAAAAAAATTATCGAGACACGAGACAAGAAAACTTCCTTTGAAAACACAAAATTGGAAATTTTGTTTACTAAAGTAAATATTTAGTTTGTAACAGGGGTGCCTTCAACTTCTTTGGGCCTCGTTCAATTTGCTAACTTATCAAAGGTTTTATGATCACCCATCGTTTCCACGCGTTTTGCTTTTTTTTTTATATCCATATATTTTATATTTATACCTTAAATTTATTCTTTACTCAAATACTTGCGTCCCAAATGTTCAAGGGGGAAAAATACAATAAATTAAATTTACATTTTCATATCTAACTAGATTTAATTTCATTATAACATTATCTATCGATACCTATAAAACCTATTTTTGCCACTCACATATTAGCTAAAAATATTTTATATATTTGTGAGTTTAGAAAACTCATAAGATCAATTTTTTGATGATGTAGTTTTCTTATACAATCCAGTGAAGATTTCCTCAAAATTGAATGATTGATTGGGATCAACCCGTTGACGATCCCTGCATTATAGGGTACTAAAGTTGCTTTTGATATTTGGGCTGGCGCTTTCATAGGATTATCTTATAGTTCATTCAAACACACAAGATATAACTCATACATATTTTAAATGCAATTAATAATAGGAATTTTTCTAAAATTGAATTTGTTTGTATCTGGAGTATTTGTATTATTTAATATATTATTTGCATGCACATATGACGTTAAGATATTTAACATTAGTTTATAGTAATAAGATCCAGCAATTTGTTTTTTGTAGGTGGGCAGACTTTAGAAATAATTTTTTATGCTTATTTATTTGCACTCATGAATTTTAAAATGTTTATTAGTTAGTTGAGCTTTAGGGCTCATTTATGCGTGCATTTAGTGTAGTCCGTCGAAAAAATATTAGTAGTAGTCGTATCAGTGCTTTTTAAGCATGGAAAGTGAAAGATGTATCCTTGCGCCATCTATTCTGCGTATCGCCACATTCTGTTGAAAATAATGAAAAGAATATAAACTGTTCGTCCCAAAAACTCTGCAAGATTTGTAGATGGGTGAATTTCATGACTAGACTAATCTTGTGTGGAAAGGTTGGTAGCACTGATTTATATAAAGTGGACACTTGATAAATGATGCTGTTGCATACATTATCCCATTATATGCTATGTACTTAGAAAAAGATGCGACTTTTCGCTGATGGAGTTCTGCAGGATATGATGGCGTATCTTTCAGAACGCGAGTGACCGTAACTTAAACATACTACAGAGCATAAAATGACCCATTTGCTCCCAGTTATTGACAGAACGAACGACATTTAGCTTTAGGATGTTGTACAACACTAAATGCATGCATAAAAGAGCTCATAGTCTAATACAATTAAGAATCAGTGCCTTTTTATAATATTGATACCTATTATGGCTATGCGAGTAGACATTTCTAGAAATATCTCTGTAATAGATCCTCGCATAAGCCCTAATTAAGTACGAACACTTTTTTTTTTTAATTAGACAAAAGGGAATGTTGAGAAACTCTATTTGCAATGAAATTATATCATAAAATTAAATAATCTTGAAATTTTCAAGAAAAAGATTGAAAAATACGAGTAATATAATGTTTCAAATTTTGTAAAAATCTTGGGAGTTGGAGCAGTAGCTACTAAAACTCTACTCGAACTCAAATTTTCGAGTATTCGCACACCCCAAGTATCTCAGCTACATTTTTATTGTTATTTAAAAATGTTTATGTTGAAATGTTTGCGTTGAAATTCTCGGTAACAAATTAAAATCACTCGTTTCTACAAATATTTGATAATTTCAAATAAAGATTGTTTTGTCGTTTATGTCTTCTTTTTATTTTACGGTTTAATCCAGTGGTTTTCATTCAAATATCTTGCAGACTTGCAGAATATATCACTTTTTTTTTCCTTTGCCTGAATAACACCTCGGCCATTGTGTAACTGTGCGCCAAGTCTGTGTGTATCGGCCCGAATATAGTAAGGCCTTACACATAATACAAACTTAAAATTTTGAAGGTGTTGTACATGAAAAATAAAATTTAAAAGGGCTGCGCATAATATACGATTACAATTTTCAGAAGCTCATATTTAGGAGAAAAATCATTATATTTGCGCCAATACGCTATATTTTAAAGATGAGATACAGACTTTGACTTGAAATGACAATTTTAACCAATTGGTAAATATAAGTAAATAGACTTGTGTATTTAGGAGAAGAAAAAAAAGAGAACAAAATTGTATTAATATGATTAAATAATTTTACTACAAAAAGATTTATATTATTTGTTTATCATGTAATAGATATAACAAACAAAATAACATTTTGTCAGTGATATAAAGCTTTAAACGATTTTTTTTTAATTCAACTTTAAATATTTTCACTTTAACTTAAATTGTACATTGTAAATATTCAAATGTTTTGATTTGCACTCGAGATTCGAAAGAAAATTTAATTTGGATTCAATAAATATAAGATTTGACCCATCTCTAATATATACTGTGTGTGTGTATGTGCACACACTAACATGTTCACGCTCGGAGGATTAACTTTTGGATTACTGTCATTTGGTCAATCGACACATTAATGTGTTATGATTAATATTTTGTTACTATTTCCTTTTTTGCTAATTATTTTTTTCCAAGATTCTAGATTTGTAAACTAATGGATTTGAATCGACCTTATTTCTGGTACGAGTATCCTCTCCTTTTCGATGATGGGCTTTTAGATGATCCACTTTTTTGACCCTTTTCAACCATAACCAGAATCCATACATTTGACGAGTGGCTCGCTCTTTCAATCTATTTTGTCATGTTTCCATGCACATCTCTTATATTTGTACTACGTTACTTATTTGTGTTGTGTGTGTTTCGGTAGCCAAAACGCATTCGCAAACTTAAAAATGACTGGGTTCGGCATTTCGACAATTTTCTGTTACTGACAGTTTTGTATGAATCGAAAACCACCATGTAAACATTTTCTTTCAGATGTATTTACCCCTTAAATTAATTAACAGGATGGAAGAAAGCATGGGACATTACCTAATTACCTCATTAGTAGAGCATTAGTGCACTTAACCAAAAATCTTTGGTTTGTTTCTCATGTCAAAATGTCATTTTTCAATTTATTCAATTGATTAACAGGAGTTACCTCAAATCTATTAAAGCAATGTATTACCTAAATTTTCTTTTTAATTTTAAAACATAATTGAATCAAAATTGAGGGGGGAAATACACTGAAAACAAATAATAATAATAGTCAAGTTTTTACCCCTACATTTCATTAAAAAAAATCACATTGTGTCTATATGCAAATCACTTGTAATGTATTTTGGTTAAATTGGGTAAATTTATTATTTGTTGTATTTCATTAGTGATAAACAGTTTTACTATGAAAACAACAAACTGTGTATTATAATTTATTCAAAGTATTATTGTATAATTTTTGAGAGACATAAATATATCTGTATTTTGTAAATATTGTATTATGTGTAAAAATAACAAAGTTTTGTAAAATCATTTATTTGTTGAACTAAACTTGTATGTGTAAACCATTTAGTTTATTATTATTATTATTAAGTTATGGCTTTATTTACTTTTATCTTTATGCTTATGCATGGTCATTTTTATTTGTCAAGCCAATCTTAAAAGGTTTCATTATTGATATGGTTTGTCGGAATAGTGTGTTCCTAAATTGGGAGGCCAGGAGTTTGAATCTAATCGCTGCACTAGGGGTTATTTTATATAACATTATTGGTACACTTTTTAAATGTCATTAATTAAATATGATAGGATTGTATGAATTGAAGTACAAATAAAAGTAAAAAAACACTATTTTTTTTAAACTTGATTCACATGTTTGGCTAAAAAAATAGAGCTGAATCTGCATGAATGGCGCAGCAATACACATACACTTTACATCGACCCATGATGCAATGATGAATACAACAGTTGATTATCAATATTTTATTTCCTAGAGGATAAACTTCTATTTTAGATCATTGTTATGATGGATATTTTCAAACTATAATCCTGTGTTGTCCTTAGCTCAGTCGGTAGCGTGTCTTGTCTACTGAACTAAGAGTCCTGAGTTTAATTCCCGACATGACCGAAAAATTTATCATTGTTGAAATGTGGACTCACCCTCTCACAGTGATGAATTAACGGCCGGGGATTGGATGTTATGCCTCTCCCAGTCTTAAGTTAAATTATAAGGCATATTTTATAATAAAGGAAATTGATAAAACTAAAGAAAAAGGAAAAATAAACTACTAAGAATAAATTTGATGAAGAAAGGAAGAAGATATCACCTTTGTGCATTGGATTCTTCCCACATTTTTTCTCTTTCCCTAGGTGGGATTTCTTCATCAAATTTATTCTTAGTAGTTTATTTTCCCTTTTTCTTTAGTTTTATCAATTTCCTTTATTATAAAATTATCTATCCATTGGGCCACCTCATTTTTGAAACATAAGGCATATGAAGTTATAACAGGCTTAGCAAGCCGGTAGTGGAAAATATATGGCTTGAATAAAAAAATAACATGGGCCACAGTCTGGAAACAGTAACGGATGTGAAAAAAAAAAATCTTGTGTTGTTGCACAATCAGATACGTTGATACACACACTTTCCATTTACGAGTTATTTCAAATCATCTCACAACAGCCAACGTAAATATCTGCTTGCTTCTAGCTTTACAGAGCATGCATTTTCAAATGTGCATGCACACTGATTTGAGATTTTATTGGCTCTCCTAGGCCGGCAATCTCACAGGGTTCATACGGTCCTTGAAAGAGCTGGAATTTAATGTGTCTCTGTTCAAGGCCTGGAAAAGTTCTTTAATTGCTCTGGCCCTTGAAAAACAATGTTTTCTTTAATTTCCAATATTTAAAAATCTTAGTGAAGTTGCTCTAAAACCGTCATTTGTAATAATTCTTTTAAGATTTTTTATTACCTATTAACACTTTAAGCACTTATAATTACAGTTTTGTACTAAAATGCCCGCTGATAGCTATTAGTTAATCTCTCATCCACCTTAGCGCTTAAATTCCTGTTCAAGTCATACTACAATATACATTGAATCTAGAATGATTACACTAACCAATAAACCAAGGAGAGTGAATTAAGTGACAATAAAGTTTAATTACTATTTTTATAGTCCTATCTGTTTATTAAATTTACAGAACAGGCCGCCACCGTGGTTCGGATTCCACGTTAAACTGTAGGTCCTTCATTTCATCTCACAATCACCCTACCATTACACATTAGCGTATGTGCGTATAACCCGAACGGGTAGTAAGACACAGTGCTAATAATAATAATAATAAATTTACAGAAATGCTATTGTTTTCCATCTATTTAAAATTTGGTACAGTTTATAAATTTTTTCTATTAATGTGTTTAGCTTTTGGCAGTATGAGAAATAGCAGTTTTAGTCCTTAAAAAGTCCTTGAAAGGTCCTTAAATTTATGCTTATGGCTGTAAGAAACCTGATCTCAGGCAGAGCAGAAGAAGTAGAAATGAGTATAACTTAAGCAGAGCAACTAACGCTTATGAGGTGGAAATCTTATGGTTGGCTTAGAGCTTGTCACATAACCACATTTCTGTTTTACGTTTGTTTTTCAGCGAACGTGTGAATCCACATTAGCACTCACATCTATACGCATTTTAATAATTTCATATTACATGGCAGTTTCCTCAGGACATAGTAGACTTCTATTGGCCAACTTAGTTGTTGAAGAATGAAAACTTCTCTTTTGGATTAAAAGTTCCCTTGATGGGTTTAATTTATATGTGGATGACTAGTGTGATATATATATATGTATATATTAATATTTTTATTTGTCCCTCATTTTCTACCATAATCTAATTTTTTGGTTTAACTGTTTAATGCGCTTTATTTCATACATGTTATTTTGATGTACCTATGATTAACCTTCTTAATTCGGTTTCCTTAAGTTAGAGTGGTTAAGTCGTTGATACTGGCATTAAGGGTTCTGAAGGGGGAAGAAAAAAACTTGTTCACTGTGATTTCATTTTCAAACTTTTGCCAAGACTTTTATATTTTTTATTGGACAACCTTTGTTGTCTACTTTGATTTTAAACTAAACAAAAGTATTTGACATTATTTTTTTAAATGACAATCTGTGTACATTTTCTTATTTTCTAGAGCAGGATTGTACAACCGTTCCCCGACTGAGGGCCCCAAAAGTTCTTGGAGAGTTAGCCCGGGGCCATACACGAGATTTATAATACCTATTGCATAAATATAGTACATACACACAAACCAATACCCCCACCCNTGTGGGATATACCCCTTGAGACATTCGAAAAATCTTTCCCAGAGGTATTTATGAATCCATCTAAGTGTTGTGCAATTTGTGCACAGGTTTGCTGGTACTTACTATTCTGGAAATTACATGGACGTGAGCGAGGATTTCCATAAGTTACAAGAGCCTGATTTGTTGTTTATTTCAATTTTTTTTGTTCTGTTCCAGAATGTTCTCAGGAGCTGAAATCAGCCTGCGGGTTAGACATGCCTGTTCTAGAGTAAAACATTTAAGTTATGTGTTGTACTGTTGCCATGGTAAGCAGAGCTTGTCAAAACTGTAATCTGTGATATTTTCTCCCCCACTTGGTCCCCATTTGACCATTTATATGTAAATTCTGCTGAGAGATGAGGACAATAATTCACAAGTACAGTTTCAAATGATTGCTTACCTTGGCACCAACCCATACAACGCCACTGATTTTCTTCTTTATTGATTTATTTATTTGAGGTATTTAATGTGCACTTTCTGAAGCGAATGATTGTAACAACACACGGGAATTTCTATGAGCGGGAGTGAAAGATCCTATCATTTTTGCCAGAAAAGTTATTTACACATACCTTTCAGTTTTTTTTTATTTTTTACATAACACAATTGACATGTGACTGACAGCTTCACTTCCCCTCCGTAGGAAGTTGTGCTACAGATGTTTATCACTCGAGAAAAATCAGTTGACTCCAGTTG
This sequence comes from Timema monikensis, assembly GCA_902151445.1. NCBI lineage: Eukaryota > Metazoa > Arthropoda > Insecta > Phasmatodea > Timematidae > Timema > Timema monikensis. Next base: position 303,673 of record CABFVZ010000642.1, read on the forward strand.
GGTTTGAACCCACAAACATCGGCTACTGAGGCAAACACTTTACTATTTACTTTACTATTATTTATACATACCGGTATTTCAGTTTTAGAGGATGGTTTTTTTTTCCGCTATCCCTTTACATATTTTCTTCCAGTCACCATGACTAATGATTCAGTGAGTCAGTGCCACTCTTTACAGCTCCAGGCAAAAATGTCTCCCCCCTCTCTAGCATCCCCCCTTTCCTTTCTTTCCCCCTTATGGCACCCACGAGACAATAAATGTATTACTTTCAAAGTTAATCGCAATGTGATATGGGTAATTTGTTAGTTACCCTTGAGTCACAAATGTCGCTTTATCTCAGAATTCATTAATAGTAACAAAAGTTGTGTTCATTGATCCATATTACATAAATTTCGCGCTTACGCTTTTCTTTTTTCTTTCCCTTCCCCCCTCCCCTGCCATTGGTCATATTGTCAAGAACCCCCCCACCCTTATCTCTCTTTCAAATAGGTCACTTTGTATCACCGCTGTTCTGGTTATGCTCATATATGTTAGTTATATTATTCTAATGGGGTAGGAATGGTAAGCATTTTAGAGGTAATCTACCCGTATTTGCATGGAAGGAGAGTGAAAAACAATTAAGGGGGAAAAAATCCTAAGTAGATCCGACCAAGATTCAAAACTCAATCTTCCTGTCGTCATCAGACCAGTCTTAACATGTGAGTGACGCCATAGACAATTTAGCCACTGAGGAAGGATTTTAAATTGGTTTTCTTCACATAGTACTAAAATCGGGTGAATCGGAATTCGCTTACAACTGTGCTTCTTTACGCAAATAGTTGAGGAACAAAGAGGGAGGTAGAGATGAGAAATGTAGAATTTACAAGTGTGAAGAGAGCGAGAAACCATCTAACTGTGAATTCACACGTTCGATGAAAAACTAGAGCAGAACAGAATAGTGGTCACGTGACGAGCTCTAAGCCAATCACAAGATTTCCGTGTCATCAGTGCTAGCTGTTCTGCTAAAGTTCAATTTATCTCTACTTCATCCGCTCTGTCCGAGATGTTCGGTACGAGAGAACCGATCAAATTTCAAAACTAACCATCTCAAATCGGTGCATATTTGCATATTGCCCTGTAAAGCTAAGGCAGCTTTGTTGGCTGTTGTGAGGAGATTTAAAAAAATAAAAAAACGTTAACGTAAAGCATATCTATGATCTAAAATATATATGTTTTTCCACTAGAAAATAAAATATGTTGATAATCATCTGTTTTAAGTTAGTGTTATGATGCATCATGGGTCAACTTAAAGTGTGTGAATTACTGCGCAGATTCTGCTTTTTATTTTCGGCAAATGTTTGAATCAAGCTTTAGGTGGAAAAACTCTATAAGCTCGGTGCCAGGATTTGAACGCCATCAAGCTACGTCCGTACCAGTATGAGAGATTGTTTATTTTTTATCATTATTATTGTTATTATATTAATGAGCACATGCCCCAGCGGTAATTGTAATTCTTTGTGGGGTACCTATCTTATTATCAAGGCACTATACCTGATGACTACTTAAAATTCACCTTTCTTATAGATATATTTAGATTAGTTATATTTTTAGCACTGCATCTTACTACCTGTTCAGGTTATACGCTAAGAGGCTAGGGATGAGAAGGGTTAAATTTAAAGAGAGTGTACTCACATTTGCTTGGAGGAATATTGGAAAACCACCCTCAGTACATTCGACCTAGATTTTAACCCCGATATTCCTGTAATTGGCTAGACGTCTATTGGAAGAGTGACGTCTTAGACCATGCGGCCACAGAAGCAGGTTTAGATTAGTTAAGCATACTTTGGTTTTCTTACAAATGGACGATTGAAGCATCTTTTAGAAAATACAAACATTGTTTGCGACCGACATTACAGCTGCAGATCACATAACTTGACGTATGAATATGTGAAAGTAGTTCTAGTAACTTTTTCTATTCACCCGTCTCGTTGATCGAATGGTCTAAGACTTCCCACTCGCAATAGACCGGACTGTCGACTACGGGATTATCTGGGTTTGAATCCAGGGAGTGTACTGAGGTTTTTTTCCCCTCTAAATGGTTTTTCCACACTCGGTCCACATTATTGCGGGTACACTTCCTCTAAATATAACCTTCTTAATCCCTTAAACCATTCGCGTAATTAGTAAATATGTGTGTGACCAGAACAGGTAGTATGACCCGGTGCTATTTTTTTTTTTTTATTAGCTGTCTGTTATAACCATATGTAATAAAATTAAGGTAGGTGACCTGGCGGTCTAGGGGTAAGGTGTCAGACTTCTGTGCTGGCGGCCGGGGTTCAATCCTCGCTCCCGGCACAGATTTATCTGATTACCAAACCCTTCCTTCACCTCTGAAAAGACATCTTGTGAATGTGGGGAATGCCAGGCCTCCACCGTGGTTCGGATTCCACGTTAAACTGTAGGTCATCTCGCAATCACCCTACCATTACACATTAGCGTAAGAGCGTATAACCCGAACGGGTAGTAAGACGCGGTGCTAATAATAATAATAATAATAATAATAAAACTAAGG
>CABFVZ010000642.1:321808-336774 GCA_902151445.1 Timema monikensis
AGACTTTTTCAAGTGCTCCAATATAATTGAGGTTAACTATCCGTATGTATTATTTATTGATATAAATTAAAATATTATTATTTTAATGATGCCAAAGAAGTATAACTTCTCACGCGCGTACATAAGTACACACACACATTTTTTTTTTAAATCTAAATTTAGTTTTCCTATTTTAGTTTAATTATTTTCTTTCAATATCTGATCACTAGAACTTAAACTAATGATTAGACCTTGATCATAAAACCAACAAATGAATTACTAAATAACCCTGTTGACGTCACTCGCATAATGATTGGCTGGCTAGATCACGTGATAACATTCATGTAACGTTCACTTAACGTGAAAGACCTCTCAGGATATCTCTTACGTTAAGTTAACTGCATCGTGATCGCTTCCATTTAAAAACACGAGGAGATCATTTACGTTAAGTTAACCTTAAGTTAACGTTAAGTTGATCGTGATCCCAGCGTAACTAACCAGACCCTGTTGACCGTTGGGGTAATAATATTCTTTCTGGGAAAATACCCATGATACCAACCGGGAATCGAACCCGGGACCATCAGGTTGGTAGCGAGTTGCGCTTACCATTACACCATGGGGCCGCTTAGCTTGAAATTAATTATTGATATTCATTGACTAGTATTAAACATTTTATTAATTAATATACTACCTACGGTCCGATTTAGTTGGAAAGTAGTATTTTTGACAATTATAAATTTACTAAAACTATTTTCATATGAGCTCATATGACCACTGTAACTTTTTGATGTACAGGCCCCTACTATAAATACCAATAAAATAACACTAATAATACTGTATTGTAAAAGGTTAATTAATATTGGCTGTAAAAAAAAAGTTGGTATTTTCTAACATTTCCTTTCTACCAAAACTTATATACTCTGTATTTATTAAGAAAATAAACTATTATATGTATGGAGTAGTGAATTTTTTGAATAAAGTTGCCATTTTAGTTGTTCAAATACATTTAAACTGGTTAAAATAAAATAAAAAATAATTAGTTTTTGTAATAGGTCTAATTCTATGATTTTGATTTCGTTAACTATGCAAATAAAATTTTATTTGAGATCCAAACATTTTACAGTACATATTTAACGACTGTGTGTGGTTAACTTGAATTTATTTACATTGATTTCCGTATATAATATAATTTCGTAGTTTTATGTAAGAGTTAATAGTGGTTAAATTGTTATTCCTATTAATCATATTTATTAATCCATACATAAATCCATTAATTTAAATTTTGATAATGATTTGTTTTGATTTTTTTTTAAATAAAAGAGCTTTTTCATCAAAAATATTAATAATCGAATTATTGAAACATCCTTTTAAAAAAAATTGTACCATAATTTTTTGGTTTGGCAGAGAAAATATAAAACATACACACGGAAAAAAAAAATCATCCCCACTAGATACTCAAAACATTCATTAACATGAAATATCGTTACATTCCATCGTTACCCTTGTAGCAACCCCTAATAAATCTTCACTCTACCCCCACGAGAAAAAAAAATCACCCCCTTCATTATCATGGCGTCATTTGTTCTCGATAGAATCACTGGATACAAAACAAAATTAAATCATTCCGCGCACTGATTGATTCGTAAATTCATTCCATTTTTTTTTTTTTCACTGCGACATTTGTGTCAAATTCAATCCGTTCGTTTGTGGATGAAAAATCTTTCATTATAATCATCTCTGTCGAGTTACATTAGTAGCACCCTTAATATAATGATTGTAAAGTGGATTAGGGGGTTGGTTGTTATCCTGTAATAAGGATGTACTGATTCGAAATACTATTTATAAATACAAGTGCTGATGGAATGAAGTGACGCTTTATTGTTTGTAAATGGGGACAGAACCAAAATAGCGAAGTGATTTCAACACGTTTAGGACGTGTATTTTCAACCATTGAAAACTAAATAGTAAGTACAGTCCAATTTTGATAGGAAGAGACTTTTTTTTTGCTAGCTATAAAAGTTACCTAATCAGTTTTCATATATTGATACGTCAGTTCATTTAAACCTAATTTGTCACATTTGGATACATTCAATTTTATAAAATAATACTTTATTTATTTGAGGTATTTAACAAGCACTTTCTGATTATATCAGCACACCTAAATTTTTATGAGTGAGATCGAAAGGGCTTACCAATTTTGCCGGAAAATGTATTTTCATATATCTTCTAGGGTTCTTTTTATAAGCCACAATCGACATGAGGCCGATGATTTTACTTCCCCTCCGAAGGAAGTTGTGCTACGGATTTTTAGCGCCCAAGAAAAATCCTTCAACCCCCGGTTGGGTTAGAATCCACGATCATCAGGTCCTGAGGCGAGCACTTTACCCCCAAGACCACCAAGGTCGACGAAAACATTACTAATAAAGTAAAAATGTTATCAATCAAAAAATATGTTTTGTATTTTCTAAACGTTTCTTCCTATCAAAATCCTACTAAAGTTAATAAACGGTGACCTTGGTGGTCTAGGGGCAAGGCGTCAAACTTCTGTGCTGGGAGTCCGGGGTTCAATCCTCGGTCCCGGCACAGATTTATCTGATTACCAAATGTGTGTAATTCCAAGCCTCCACCGTGGTTCGGATCCCACGTTAAACTGTAGGTCCTCCATTCTTCTGGAACTCAAGATTTTTTCGACTTCCCCCCCCCCCCCCCCAAACACAACATGCTGGGGGCAATCCATGGGAATTATNTGCTGGGGGCCATCCATGGGAATTATTGACCATTACATATTCCTGCACCCTTTTGAATAAATAGCTACCTATTTGGAAAATTTCAGCTTCCTAGGGTCTTCTGGGCTTAGAGACTTTTTTTCCTACTTTGGTTTTCATGGGTATTCCTGCATCCTTTGGGGTTCGGGGCTACTTGCCTGCAAAACACTTCCGATTCCTAGGGTCTTCTGGGTTTCGAGATTATTTGGGCTGGACAGAGGAACTGGTAATTAATATAGTGAAGAATAGCAAGTTTGTGCTAATACAGGATCTTAAATATCGTCTTGAATCTTCGAATGCTCGATTGGTAGGTCAAATCGATTCTGAATCGAATATAATCCTTTCGAAAATGTTCTAATAAAATATTTTATAATAAATGTATCGAATAAGATTAAACACCAGTCTAGGACCATTAGTCTGGAACCCAATTTTGAAATAGATAGGCCTACCTATGTTATTATGAATCATTGGCCGGTTTAGATCGTTTTGTGCCACAAATTAATTTTAGTATAACCTATCTACGGTATTATGGTGACAACACAAGTTTCTTTAGAAAGTGCACGTTAAAGTAAAAAAAAAATTGCCTTCACACATATGAAATTTGTCTGACACCTTATCTTTGTCGGTAGTGCGTTTGCCTACTGAACTAAGGGTCCAAGGTGTTATTCCCGGCATGGCCGAAAATGTGTCATTAATAAAAGTATAGGTTTACCCTTTCACATTGATAAATTAACGGCCGGACACTGGATGTTGTGCCTGTCCTAATATTAAGTTGGATTATAAGTTATACGAAGTTACGACAGGCCTAGCAAGCCGGTATTGTAAAAATATATGACTTGAATAAAAAAAAACTGACCCAGCCCATAGTCTGGAAATACAGTTATGGATGTAATGTAACATAAACAAATTGATAATACAAAAAGAAAGTAACGCATTTTCAAGTAATTTCTGCTAAATATTATAAAAACGAGGATAAAATATCCTATTTTCGAACAATTTCTGCCAACTATGATAAAAACAAAGAAAAGATATCCTATTTTCGAGCCATTATTACTAAACATGATAAAGAAAAAAGTATTCTATTTTCAAACAATTTTGTTAAATATAATAAAAACCAAGAGAAATTATTCTATTTTCGAACAATTTCTGCCAACTATGATAAAAACAAAGAAAAGATGTCCTATTTTCGAGCAATTCTTGCTAAATATGATAATGAAAAAAGTATTCTATTTTCAAACAAGTTTGCTAAATATAATAAAAACCAAGAGAAATTATTCTATTTTCAAACAATTTCTGCTAACTATGATAAAACAAAGAAAATATATCCTATTTTAGAACAATTCTTGATAAATATGATAAAGACAAGAAGAAAATATCTTATCTACGAGCCATTCTTGTTAAATATATAATAAATTGGATATAACACATTTATTTACTTCCCTTTATTCCTCGCTTTTTTTCCCTTCGCAGTAAATGATAGAAAGACTGAGTGACTACCTGGCAACAAGATGTATTACTATGTTACGGCTGCGCCAACTCACTGAACGCTAACCACGCGCCCAAACGGACCATAACTCTTAGAAATAACCCACCTCGGGGGGTTGGCGTTGAATCTAAGTTATTACCCTTTACCAAACCATCCGTTATTCAAGTAATAATTCGGTTAACGAGGGTGAGTCAAGCGCGCAACATGGTCTTAAGGTACGGATTTAGGAAACGTTAGTTAAGGGAAGTATTTTTGAAGGTTTTTATATCAAAACATTTTTTTTTTTTCGGATCAAAAGAAATCAAATAATTAATTTTATTCATTAGAAATATATAGTTTTAATTTTCTTCATTAGGTGCTATCAACATTTCTTGGATATGTGTCAAGGAAAGGTGCTTAATGACCACTTTTTCTCTTGGTTTAAGGTGAGATGCGAGAAAAAGCCAGTGCTTTTGCTGTTTTTATAGGAAAAAAACTTCTTTTTTTTTTTTTGCCAAAACAAATAAAATATTTATCCAGTACAAACATAAAGTGTAATTTTCTTCACATGTTGATATCAACAGTAGTTGAATATCTGTCAAGGATGTCCTGGAATTTAATAACAATTTTTTCTCTTCATTTAAAAAGTTTCTCGTCTAATGCCGCTATGCTCATGACAGATATTCAACAACTGTTGATATCACCATGTGAAGAAAATTAAACTTTTATGTTTCTACTGGACCAATATTATATTTATTTTAACAAAATAAAAGTTCTACCATAAAAACTGCAAAAACACTGACATTTTCTCGCGTCCCTTCCTTTACCTCGGACAAGACGTGTATTAATCACAACTTGTAACTGTAGGTCCTCCATTTCATCTCACAGTCTCCCTACCATTACACATTAGCGTAAGTGCGTACAACCCGAACGGGTAGTAAGACGCGGTGCTAATAATAATAATAATAATAATAATAATATCTCGCGTCCCCTTCCATCGCACCTTAAAAAGTTTATCATCTAATGCCGCTTTGGGTTTCTACTTGAGTAGAATTTTATTTACTTTGACCAAAAAATTGTTTTACTCTAAAAACTGCAACAAAAAAAAATCCCTTTCTCGCGTCCGTACACTCACTTCCAACTTAAAATGTAGCATGCTTCGTAAGATGGCTTGATTAGAACCCGCACTAAGCCAGAAAGACGTCATTCTAGTCTTGTTTGCTTTGCTGGTGACGAGGATGTCTGAGCTATATAATCCTAGGTTACGTGTAACCTACTAAACAAAAACTTAAATCTCGAACCATTAGTGTATTTTTTTCTTCTGAACGCTAACAAATCTCTCACAGAGGAGTAGCCTCCCTAATGAACCCACCCCCCACCCCTCGCTACGCCTTCTCCAACCTATCCTGACATCTTCCTCCACCTCGCACACCCCCTTTACATCTCTATAAGGTAATAATTACAATTGCTGTTAACGATGTTAGGATACGATGTCTTCATTATCCTAGCGCTCCTTCCTCTCTTTGAGTAGGAGGAGGGAGGGGNGGGGGAAGGCGAAGACACCCGTCATGTGATACAACAATAGACTCGCCCGCCGCCTTCACGAATTCAATGCATTCACCAAACAATACTGGCACCCCAAGTTTTCTTCAAGAGAAATATACATAATGAGAGACCATTCGAATAAAGAAATAACACGTAAAGAAAGTATCAAAATAATTAGTGTAGTCATAGAGGTTTTATAAAAATACTTTTTAGGGTTGGGGATTGAAGGGTGATAGAAGGATGCTTATTCACAGCTAGTTCGGACTATGAGTAATTTATTACACGATTTCTTTAGTGAGTATGTTGCAGTCTAAACCGGTTTTTAGTTAAAGCGCGTTTTTTCTAGTTAAAACTAGTTTATACTCACTGCCTTTGTTACAACTAGAATTTCCTAGCTATAACTAGAATTTGCTACTATACATGTTTGAATTTTAGATAAAACTAGCTTTAGCTAGATAAACTTGTTTGGGGTGGGGGGTGGGGAATTAATTCAATCAAAAGCAATTAAGTGTTGATTGGGATTAAAAAACATTTGTATTATTTAATACAATATTTATTGAGAATATTGGTTACACATCTATGTCATTAATATTAATTAAAGTAATACAAAAATAATCATACACTAAAGGAACATTTTTAAGGAACATCATAGAGCCATGTCTACAGTATTAATTTAAAAAAAAGTGAAATGAAAATAATCATACGTTAAAAATATATTCATTAGTCTGATACGTTTAACGAAAGTAGCTAAGAGTCTTAATAAAAGACAATCATAACATAAAAAAGGGAACAAGTTTACATTAATTGTTAATGCAAAGCAAACTATTGTGGCATTTTGAGTTACACAGGTTGCCTTTTTTCTTACAAAAGCACCTTTTTGACATACCCACCTTCTTACACACACAGCGAACAAATCCTAAGGCTGCTCTCTTGACAGCAGTTCTTAAAAGATAAATTTGTCTCTGGAACTTCTAGTAGCGAGAATTTTTCTTTGGACACGTCGAATTCGGACCTGAAAAAGCACATTTAGTTAGCTTACTTAAAAAAACGATTAGGTATTTAATAGGAGCTTCTATGCACTATGCATATTACAATAAAAATATTAAACCTTAAAACATTAATGAATTACTTGCATAGCTAGCAACATTAAACATTTTCAGTGCTTTGAACCAAGGAACCACTGAAAGTGTTTGCGACGACATTCGTCCTTAATTATTGAAATCAACTCAACAATACATTACCTCCAATACAATTTATCGAGTATCCCATATTTCGTTCCAATCTTGTGCAAACCCTGTTCATCCTTTTGAAGAACCGCTCCAATAATATTGCGGAGATCTGCTTTTGCTCTGTCGACATCAGGAATTGGTATAATTATATTATCACTGATTTCTACAGGAGCGTGTATTGAATCCGAAGCCAATTTCATTCTCTTGGCCTGTTTTGTCAAGTTTTCTTGAGCTTTTTTGTCTAGCTGCTGTTATTTGGGATTGTCGATTCGCTTTCGCTTCAGCTTCTGGATCTTCGTCACTAGCTGGAATTATTTCATGAGCTTTTTGTCTAGCTGCTGTTATTTGGGATTGTCGATTCGCATTAGCTACAGCTTCTGGATCTTCGTCACTAGCTGGAATTATTTCATGAGCTTTTTGTATAGCTGCTGTTATTTGGGATTGTCGATTCCCATTAGCTTCAGCTTCTGGATCTTCGTCACTAGCTGGAATTATTTCTTGAGCTTTTTGTCTAGCTGCTGTTTTTTGGGATTGTCTATTCGCATTAGCTACAGCTTCTGCGTCTTCTTGTCTGACTGCAGCTGTAATTGGAGACTATCCACTGCTACTAGCTACAACCGTTACCTCCTCTGAGTCATGTAATATTTCCACATCATAAGGTGCCTCATTTTCTTCATCTATCACATTAATTTTATTCAAAGCCTCTTCAAGATCATCTTCATCTCGTATCTCCTTAATAACATCTAGAGGCAAACTCGAAGTCATAAGTCATACTCACGGCTCTGTACCAAACATGGCTTTATATGGTGATTGCTTAATACCAGAATGAAGTGCCCCGATTTTTCATAAATTGTACAAAACGAAGACCGTTTGACCAATTCGTAGTATTGTTGTCTTGCATCCACGATCAATGTATTGGTTAGCGCGTTCAACAGACCCTTGGCTTTGGCTGTGCCTTGGTTTTCCGTGAACCAGTTTACACTCGGGCCAAAATGAAGCCAGCTCATTTATGACAAGAATTAACAAATTCTCTGCCGTTATCAGAGTGTAAAATGCAAGGAGCACCAAATGTCAAAAATATATCTGTTAATTGATGTGCCACTTCCATGGCTCTCTTGCTTTGCAGTGCACGTAACAAAACAAATGTTTTCAAGTGGTCCTGATACGTCATTATAAACTTAAATTCACGATCTTCTTGCGTTTGCATGTCGATCAGATCAACTTGGCAATGACTGTTCATTTTTGAATGAAGTATAGGTTTCGAAACAAGCCCAATTTTCTTCATACTCTTTTTACGCTGACAAGTTTCGTACATAGACAGAAAACTATTTATCATCTCTATTGTTATGTTCGCATATTTTCTTGAAGTTTCAGTTTTTAGTCTGTCTCGACCTCCATGACCAACGACCAAATGAGCTGCTTCAATAATATCGAAAATTTCGTCTACATTTAAGTATTACTTCATAGGCTCTTTTTTTTTTGTCACTAACTTTCGCGTCTCACAAATATTAATAACCTTAAATCGATTTAATCTTATGTACTGTTTCTGTCTCTCTTTTTTTCAGCTAATTGTGCTTCTTCAATTTCTTCCACTAATTTATTGTAAATTTCTTTTGTCATAACATTGTAGTGTTTTTTGTGTGTGTGTGTTCATCAATCTATAATATCCTTTTAAAAATTCTTCTTTCATCAACGTTCCTTGATTTAGATCTGCCATGACAAATGCGTACGAGTCCATCTATACGTTCTTAGTGAAACGTTCTTGAATTACGGGGGTGCGATGGGCGCCAATTGAGATGTTCTGGAATTACGGGGCCGCGATGGGCGCCAATTGAGACGTTCTGAATTTCGGGTCCCTACGTTGTGCGCCAATTATGTTGTTCTGATATTTTACTGCCGCGATGGACGCCAATTGAAGAATTATAATTAATAAACACTTATTATTTTGACATGTTTTTTATTTCTGAATCTGTTTATTTAATGAGAAAATAGATCATGTCGTTGAAATATATACGCAGCCTATTGTATGAGCGCGGACAGGTGTTGCTGGACCCCAAATGAATTCTGTCAGTTCTGGACACCAACTGCCTTTACGTTGCACCATTCTTTGTATATATCCCTTGCTCATGGAATCTTCGAGAAGGTTTAGTTTAGAAAAACAAAATACAAGACAAAAACATCTCTGTGCTACTGGGAGGTTCTAGAGCCGGAAAATGACTCAAGTTACATTTAAAAATCTCTATTCGAACCTTCGAGAAGAGGAAGTTATCATTCGAAATATATATAGTCAACCTGACTTGACTGGTGTCACATGCGTGACGTCACTGTTCAGTGGCTTTTGCCTTCTTAGAAGAAGAAGTGCTATAAGCGCCATTAATATACTACATAATTTAAATAAAATTAAATACGTTTATAAAATTAGGACGATATTATTGTCAATGCTTTCACATACTTTTCAGGGGCAAATCAATTACATTACATTAGCGGAAGACTAACTGAGCGGGTGTGCGCAGGCGGGCGACGCCGCTCGACCAATCAGAATCGTTCTAATACGTCACGTGTAAGCTAAATGAACCTTGACCTGGGTCGAAACAGTTTTAACTGAGTCATTTTGTCAAAACGCATGAGAATTAATAGAAATTAATAAAAAATTGGAACTCATAAAAGTCAAAAAGAAATATTAAGATATAAACAATGATATTATAAGTAGCAAATCTGAGATCAATAGACAATTTTAAGAAATCACACTAGATGTCTCTCAACAATGTATAGTTCTTTTTGACTTTTATGAGTTCCAATTTCTTATTAATTTTTATTAATTCTCCTTCACATTGAATTCTATTATTACGAGTAATATTTAATGTTTACGATGCGTTATTTCAAAATAAGTTTCACGCCAAAATAAAGTCGAAAGATTCCAACAAGGCTCTTTTTTTCACTTTAACAACCCACAATTTTAGCTGTATTAATAGAAAAAAAACGTGTGAAAATGTAGCATTAGTTTATTTTCAACGACTTTTTAATCATATTTGTTGAGCTATGAGACTAGTCTTGATGAAAAAAGGGGGGCTTTAGATTTAGCCTTCCTCTAACAAATACAGTAATTTTTTTATAGGCTCAAAACATAAAATTTTAAGATATTTGAAAACTAGCAGCGAGCTTTCCTCTTTACCTTGAGATAATACGTTGAATAGTTTTCTTTCCCCTCTTTATTATTAACATATCAAAGGGTGGTTGTAGGGGAAGGGCGAAAGGGGGTGTAAGTTTAGAATATAGTATTAGTTCTAGAAAATGACATAGACTATTGTATTTTAAGCCGTATGGCTTGACAGCGATTGACAGGCCTAATTTCTCGTTGGCCGAGGCGGTTGACTTAACAACAGAGTCTAGTATGATGATAATATTTGGGAGGAATTATTGTACCCGTATTAGCGCAGAGAGGTGATGGAAAAAATAACAAATGAAAATCGTATGGGTTAATCCACTCCTAGTATAGCCGTGGGATATCCTAGGGGGTAGGCATACTAAACTTAAAAAAACATATTTACATATACATTATCTTTTAATTTAAATCTTATTATTTAATACATTAATAATATATTATTTATTTATTTTTATATTTTGAGGTATTAACGTGCATTTTATGTTTAGACTCATTAATTATATCAGCACACTAGCCCCCTTCCCCGTAAAAATATATTGTAAAGAATCCTGTAAAACAAAGCTTCAAATCATCCATCATGTCAATATAAAAACAAAACTTTTTTACTTATTATTTTTTTAAATACAGTCCTACCATCACTGTATAGCCTCCTCCCTCTTTTTATCCTCCCTCCTATTTTCATCTCATTCCTCTATAATTTTGTTTGCTCTAGGCGCGAAAGGAATTGTGTATACACCAATCAAACAAATTGTTAAAATCAAATTAATTTTTCAGCTTCCTCCACTTTCATTTACTCCCCTCGTTTCCCCAAATTTTATTTTAATATATATATATATATATATATTTTTTTTTTTTTGCGTTCCTCGTCACTACATTTATTCCTCTTTCCTCACCCCTACCCCCCACCCCCTTCAACAACTTTTTTTCCAACGATTATATAATATACTATCGACATTTTTATGAGAAATAAATTAATTTTTCAAAATAAAATATAGCCTATGTTACTCGCTGATAATGTAGCTTTATATTGGTGAAAGAATTTTTAAAATCGGTCCAGTAGTTTTTGAGTTTATCCATTATAAACAAAAAATCAAATCTTTCCTCTTTATAATATTAGTATAGATGATGTGGAATGCCAGGCCTCCACCGTGGTTCGGATTCCACGTTAAACTGTAGGTCCTTCATTTCATCTCCCAATCACCCTACCATTACACATTAGCGTAAGTGCGTATAGTCCGAACGGGTAGTAATACGCAGTGCTAATAATAATAATAATAAAGTATAGATGATAAATTCTATGAGTGATCGCGAAAGGGCCTACCAATTTTTACCGAGAAAGGTATTTCTACACAAATTACAAGGTTCTATTACATGACCTTACTGTCGACCACGGTGGTTTAGGGGCAAATTTCTCGCCTTTGGACCAGATGTTCGTGGGTTCAAACCCCGCCGGAGGTCTTTGAGGGAAAAAAATCCGTAGCACAACTTCCTTTGTAGGGGAAGTAAAGCTGTCGGTCCCATTATCAAGTGTGGTGTGTAAAAGAAACCTGGAAGGTACCTATGTGAAAAATACCCTTCCCGGAAAAAAATTGGTTGGCCCTTTCGCTCTCAAATACTTCAAACAGATGAAAATAAATTTTAGACTTGGTCTATGAAGAAAGTTTTGCTGCGGATTTTCATCGCTCAAGAAAAATCCATCGACCGTGTCTGGGTTTGAACCTATAAACAACGGGTATTGAGGCGAGCACTTTACCCCAATATCACCGAGGTTGACTATTTTAAATGTAGATTATAGAATATGTATAACGTGCATTATGAACACATAGATTGGAGGGAGGAGATAGTACAAGGTTGAAGAGAAAATATTATATCTGCGGGTACCCGAGGTATGTGGAAATCCGTTTAGGAAACAAACAAAAAACCTCTTAAATCCGGCTGTTATTCGTACCTCGACCTCCCCCGTCACTAACCAGATAAGACGAGACTGACATCTTTGTCAGCGTGCCCACGTTGTTGTTAAAAAAAATAATTATTGGAAACATATTTAATGTCATCTCATAACGCTTCCCAATATCCTTGTAAAAAAAAAAAGTTTGTTCTTCAATTCAATTGAACTGTGACGTAGTAATTGTGGCTCCCCTCACCCCCGCGAACAATTTAGGTCCTATTGCCTCGCGCGAGAACCCTATTACTGCACTTGAAGGGGAACTGCAATTTTTTATAATTTTTTTTTAAAGTTTAGTGTGTGACCGTGCATCCTACTTTAGATCTGAGCGAGGGGGTAAGGGGGGAACAATCACCATCATTATTCCATCACCGTCGGTCGACCATGAACATCCATCAGACACATGCCATGGACACTTTTGGCTTTCGTACACGATTTCCTATCCTACTCGGAATTTTCGTTTCACAACGCGTGACCGGATCATTTAGCGACCTTCTATCTTTTTTCCTAATTATTATTTTTATCTATTTACATTTGAGGGGGAGGAGTAGGGAGGACTGAATGAACCCATCGTGCAAGTCAATCATCCTTCATCAAAAGATTCGTTGATAAAAGCCCCCTCCCCCCCTGCCCCCTTTTCCGGACACAAAAGTACAATATTATCCCAAGCGCATCGATGATTTTTTTACACGATGAGCAAAGAATTATTTTTTTCGCGTATCGACATTGAGTATCGTTTTTTCTTTTATCGATGTTTCTCCTCTGCCTCTAAAATTTCCGTTATACTTCCATTAACTGATAACTTTTGATTTATCTGAAGTGGTTAAATGGGGTGAATCATCCCTCGCTGCATATTCGTGTTGAGATGGGACTTATTGATATGTACATCAAACTGTGTGGCTATGGATCTATAATTTTTTTTTTTTAAGTCTTTGAGGTTTAAACTGACTTAAAATAATCGCAGTGTCTTCTTATAGAGTTTTTTTTTAATACTTGGTGGTGATATTACCTTAAACAGAACGCCATGTTAATCGAGGAAACTACAGAAAGGTCAGTAATATATCTTTTATTGTTTCATTTGCATGAGTTATGTTGAAAAGCCATATTTTTGGAGGATACATGCAATTAGTTTAGTTTGTCTTTTATATATATGTGTGTGTGTGTGTGTGTGTGTGTGTGTGTGAGAGAGAGAGAGAGAGAGAGAGAGAGAGATAAAGAATCTCCGATGAAGTGTTTGCGAGGTACTCGTCGTGAAAAACGATATGTTTGCTAAACGGTTTCCTCAAGCAGAGAAGTGTAAGTAGCCTTCGCTCAATCTTTCATCCACCTTTTAGCAAACAAGTGTTTCTCGCTTCCCTATTATAATACAGGTTGTATTTTAATTCGTGTCATTCGGGGCATATTCCCATCAACCAAATACTAAGAAAAGTCCATACAAACATGGGTCTAAGAACTCTTACATTTAGAGGTTTTAATAAAAAAAAATGGATTGGTCTTGGGAGATCCATTGAATGGTTGGTCGATCAGCAAACTTAAATCTAAATTGCCTCAGAGATAAAAATCTTGCAATTAAAGCCAATTGTTTTACGCAACTCTTGTGCCTGAGGTTGAAGTTTCAAGAGACCGTATTGTAGATATATATGAGCAAGTAAGTAACTTATCAGGGATACTCACCAAATTACGAGAAACCATGGAACGGAGATTCAGAGGATGCATCGAAGTAGGACATCATTTGTAACCATTTTTGTAATAAACTGTTCTGTCTCGTTTGTTTCTGTTAAACCTTGTCTTGTTTCATTGCATAAGGGCCTGCTTACTTCTTTTGTTGGATTGCTTACTAATTGAACACAGTGGCGGCTCGTGTATAGGCACTGTGGAACTGCAGCACCCCTATTTACAATTGATATTATCGATAACATTTAATAAAATAAGTCCTTTTTTCTTTGATTCTTTCTTTATTTTTGTAGTAAAATATATATGTCTTAATCTTAACGTCAGTACTTCAGTAGCCATCCTCCAGTTTATGAAAAAGAAAAAAAACTGTGTATGGAACTGTGCGCTTCACAGTGCTAGCGATGTGGTGTTTGACTGTTGTACGCATGCGCACATAGGAGGGGGTGGGGAGAAAGGCGGGACTTTCAGGTAGAGAGAGCACTGTTGCTCTCGCAGTGCCGGCTCTGGCGTGATGGTGGAAGGTTGTTTTTTTTTACTCAGCATGTGTTGTGCTTAAAAACCGTATACCATATTCTTGAATGTGATAAAGTTTAGAATTAGATTATTATTCTGCTTCCAGCTATTCTATTTGATTCATTTTTTTTTCGGTTCTTTTATTTAACAGAAAGACTAAATGCGCTTACAGTACTTTCAATGGAGGAAAATTTCTTCAATTGTCATCCAGAGATCAAGGAGAATATTATTGAACTTTTTGCGCAAATTAAAACAAGAAGAATGGATTTCATTTTTAAATGAATAGATCAAGCTTGAACTGTAACAATTTAAGTTAAAGTAAGTAAAAAAGTTTGTTTTTTTTTGTTAAGATTTTATCAAGTTCCTGAATACATTTTCTTTTTATACATTTTTTCCCCCCCTTTTACACAATTTTAAAACAAAGGCTAAACATTTTCTGGGGCAGCGCCCCCACTAATTTTAGCTACGAGCCTCCACTGATTAAACAGTAAAATTCCTCCTACCTTAGAAAATGAATGTTTCTAGAACTTTTTTATTTTATTTTTACTGCCACGTCTTACTACCCATTCGTGTCATACGCTTATGTACTAGCTACGCTAATGGTTTTAGGTATTAGGAAGGTTATATTTAAAGGAATTGTACTCGCATTTGCGTGGAAGGGGAGTGGAAAACAATTTGGGGGGGGGGG
>CABFVZ010000642.1:337155-352132 GCA_902151445.1 Timema monikensis
TTTTCCCCCCTCCTAACCTAGCTAGTACCTAAATAACCCGCCATTGTTTGAAACCTCTCCAGTCCTTGTCATTACGGGCTATGGGTGAAGTAAAGAGTGCTGAAGTCTTGAGCTTATGTGAAGTGAATCCTCCGGGATGCTGCGGGAGGGAGCTTATCTGTTCCTCTTCTCTTGAGAAGGGATCACTTTGTCTCACCCCCCCTTTTTACACGGTTGGGCTCTTTGAAACGTCAAACTTCCTTCTCACTCTTACATTGCTATAGTGCACTAGTTTACAAAGTGAGAGTCACATTTTTATTGTTTGGTTTTTTATTTTATTGGAAAGGGCGGGAAGGAGGGGTTGGTTACTGGTTAAGAATCAACCAAACACGTACACATTAGTACAGTAGCCTCATGGTTTCTTTGGTGCTGACTGACAGCTTTGAGAAGTTACCAGACCAAATTATGTATCTCTACGCCAAATCATATGATCTGCAACAACATGTGTTTAGCAGCTGCCACTTCTGACAGTCAAAATGTAGGAATATACCTAAATGTTGACTGTCAGCTGTGAGCTGTCAGTCAGCACCAAAGAAGCCACGAGGCTACTGTACTTACATAACCGGCCCCGTGATTTAGTGGTCAGCGAACTTGGTTATGAGCTTAAGGTTCCCAGGTTTGATTCGCGGCTGGTACCTCTGGTATTTTTTTTTTCATAAAGGGGAATTACCTCAAAGGTCACCAGGGTTTAGTTAATTAAGCTCAAGATAGGTTAAGAGTTTCCATTGGTTCGAACACACTCACTATAACTATCACCCTCACACTCACTATCACTATCACCCTCATACTCACTATCACCATCACCTCATCTCATCGGGACATGGAAAGGTTGTACGATTAGTACATTCGGGAGATCCCTGGACAACGTTATTAGTACCGGCTAATATTTACACTACTGGGATACGAGTGATGTAAACTAGACATGCACATATTATATAAATATATAGTATTTGAATAAAAAATAAATAATTTGTAGAGTTAGCGCAACATTTACAAAAATTAATTTATGGAATTTTTAGATTATTATTAGCCTACTTTGTGTGCGTGTTCTCTGCTTCTTATTACAATCCTATTTTTCATAGAAAGGCTATATAAAAAAAATCCCTAGATTTACTATCACGTATTCATACGTCAAGTAATATGATAGATACACCCCTTGTCACCTTTGATAAAAAAAACACCCTAATAATAAAGTAAAATGTTATCAATGTTGAACGTAAAAAATATATGTTTTTATGTTCTAAACCCGTTTCGGTGGCCGCATGGTGTAAGGCGTCACCCTCGCAATAAACTAGACTGCTGATGACAGGAAGATCGGGGCTAAAATCCCGGTCGGGTTTATTGAGGGTGGTTTTTCCTAAAATGGTTTTTCTCACTTTACCTCCACGCAAATGCGGGTACTATTAATAAAAATTCAACTTTGCTTATCCCTTGCTCATTAGCTTAATTAATACGTATGCTCGGTGACCTGTTGGTCTAGAGGTAAGGTGTCAGACCTCTGTGCTGGGGGTCCTGGTTTAAATCCTCGGTCCCGGCACAGATTTATCTGATTACCAAAACCTTCCTTCACTTCTGACAAGACGTGTATTAATCACAACTTGTGAATGTGGGGAATGCCAAGCCTCCACCGTGGTTCGGATTCCACATTAAACTGTAGGTCCTCCATTTCATCTCACAATCACCCTACCATTACACATTAGCGTAAGTGCGTACAACCCGAACGGATAGTAAGATGCGGCGATAATAATAATAATAATAATAATAATAATAATACGCATGTATATAACCTAAACAGGTAGTAAGACGCAGTGCTAAAGAAAACGTATTCTCTAAAAGTCCTTTCGTATGAAAATTGGATTGTAACACGACTGCTTCCTCCAAGCGTGTCGTCAAGGTGTTGGGCCGTATCTTGAGCTTCGTATCGATCTTCCGTCGACCATGAATATTCCATGACACCCTGCGCTATCACTCTGTACCACTAAGAACAATCTAGATACTTAACTCATCTCACCCCTTCCCCACCCACTTAATTGGCACCCGTGGTGTCGTCAAGTGGTTAAATGGGGCTGCACGCCCTATTCACGTTATAGCCCCGTCTTTATACAGATTAACCTCTCGAGCAGAGGGATAACGGTCGATATATCGACAGTTTACAGTCGATTACGTAACAAGACTATGCCACATCATTAAAATTCGATCTTTGAATCTTATAAACGCGCAAATATTTATTATGAAATAGGCGATGTTTCATTTTCAAAATAAAGTACTGTATAGTATTTATTTAGAACAGCGTCCTACTACCCGTTCGGGTTATACGTTTAAGTACTAATTACGCTAATGGGTTAGAAATTGGGAAGGTTTAATTTAGAGGAAGTGGACCTGAATTTGCGTGAAGAGTGAAAAAACCATTTAGGAAAAACCACCCGACCGAGATTCGAACCTCGTTCTCCCCGTTCTCAGCAGTCTAGCTCAACACGAAACAAGCGTATTAGATAACTACGCCACCGATATGGGTGATTTTCAAAATAAAGAACTTTAAAGTAAAGATAAATATATTTCTCTTTTAATATTTGCTGTATTCCTATTTTATAACGCAATCAGAAAATGGGCATATCGTATTAAAACAAAGTTAAAAGTTTTCTGGAAATTAAAAAAAAAAGTACGCAAACCCAGACAGAAAACTATTCACACTCGGTTTCCGTAATATCCGGTTTTTCCATTATCCGGCCCGAAATGCCGTCACTACTTTACGACGGATAATCGCGACTCTAGTATATCATTATTTTCATCAACTACGGTTTTCCACAGACGCGGACTTAAAGTTTATCATGAATGTTCGCCCTCTTTTTTATCTTGACAGAGTTGAAATTGGACTCAATCTCAAGGTCACACGACGTTGAGTTTGTTTTCAATCCGTATGTCCGCCACTACCGCAACATCGTCCTCGTTGCTTCAAGGTAATGAAGCCTTTCCTGGTCCTGAGTGCTTCTGTCCTGTCTATCAGTTGTAGGAGGGTTGAGGAAGTGTAGGTTTTAATTGGTCACTTGAATGTGTGTAGGGTGAGAGGTGTGTGTGTGTGTGTGTTTGCAGAGTACAAGAAGAGCGCTTTCAGAAACGGAAGAGAAGAGAGAAACACTTGTTTGCTAAAAGGTAGATGAAAGATTGAGCGAAGGCTACTTACACTTCTCTGCTTGAAGGAAAACGTTTAGCAAACAGATCGTTTTTCACGACGAGCGCCTCGCAAACACTTCATCGGAGATTCTCTCTCTCTCTCTCACACACATACACTATAACGTAAGAGAGATACTTCTGAGGCTTCCCTTTTGAGTCGGAACTCTTTTGTGACGCAGACTCGCTCTATTTCTTCCCCTTTGTTTGCTTTGATTGTGATTTTTTTTTTTACGATTTTTGTAAAAAAAAACCTACTGAATTAAGAATTAAGAATTTTTATAAAGACATTAATAATGTGTTGTTTTTTTTTCTATGACTTACTATCCGTCTGGAATATCCGTATTTAATTGCACTTACGGGATACGGAAGAAGAAGGTAAAATTTAAAGGAAATGTAACCCGCGTTTTCTTCAAGTGAAAGGGGTAAATCGGTCAAAGGGAAAACCATCAATAAACCCGGATGGGGTTCGAACTTCGATCTCCACGTCGTCGGCAGTCCCGGTCTGTTCAGTGAGTGATGCCTTAGACCAACGTTCTTCGATCGGTTTGCCACGAAGGTGTCATCAAGTGTGGCGCACGAGTTTGAGGGAAGATCAAAAAAGAAGCTATAAAAGATTTGAGGAAATCCATTGTCAACATTAAATAAAAAATACAATTACACTAGAATCGCGATTGTCCGGCCTAAAGTGATGATATTCCGTGCCGGATAACGGAAAAGCCGGATAAAACGTAATCCGAATGTAAATAATTTTCAGTATGGGTTTTCCTCGTGTAGCTACGCCTCGCGCTCACCTCCCTTGACGCAGCTTCTGTTTCCAGCCAAATTAAAACAGTACTGCTATCTACACCTCCCTTGACGCAGCTTCTGTTTCCAGCCAAATTAAAACAGTGCTGCTATCTACACCTCCCTTGACACAGCTTCTGTTTCCAGCCAAATCAAAACAGTGCTGCTATCTACACCTTCCTTGACACAGCTTCTGTCTCCAGCCAAATTAAAACAGTGCTGATATCCACCCCTCCCTTGACACAGCTTCTGTTTACAGCCAAATTAAAACAGTCCCGTGGTGTAGTGCTCATCGCACCTGGCTAAGAGCTTAGGGGTTCGATTACCGGCTGGTATTTTTGGTAAAAAAAAAATATCTGAAAGGGGAACTACCCCAATTATACACCAAGATTCAGCTAGTCAGGTTTAAGTTAGGTTAAGTGTTTCCAGTGGTTTCACACCCTCATACTCATCACCTCATCTCATCAGGACATGGAAAGGTTGTACGATTAGTACATTCTGATATCCCCTGGGTAACGGTACATTAGTACCGGCTAATCTTTCCACTACTGGACTACGAGGTATGTAGCCCAGACGTGAAATATATCTCGCTACCTTCAGCAGTAGAAGGCCTGTCCCAATATCGTGACGTGCTAAATCAACGCATGAGCAGAACACAGCGCGCGGTTGGGATTAATTTGGCGAGACGCCCTTAACTTCCTTCATCACCCCCCCTCCCCCCCCAAAATACCTGATTGCCGCGTCAAGGCAGGTCGTCCTCCCGCGCTTCTGCCAAGTAATAAAGACCTTTATATTACTACTCTTACCACAATCAGACCCTCTCCCCCCTCCCCCCACCATTCCCCACGACCCCGAAATATGCTATTGAATGAAGTTTCTGCCCCTAGTTACCCCCACCACCCTCATAGCCGCGAGGGGATAAGACAAAAAGGACCTCGAATTAAACGTTCACGGTCCTTTCATACTAGATGAAAAGGGGTGGATGAAATTTTAAATAATAGATGAAAAGTCCCGTCGTATGGGTCTTGAGCAACACCCCCCTTCCCACCAAAGGACCCCCTCTCCAATTTAAAAAAAAAAAGTTGAAATGGTAAGGTTCGTGGTAACTGATTATATTGTGATTGTGTGAGTTTTTATTTTCCTAAATAGAACGGTGAAATGAATGGAACTATAACTGAATGGAAAGTAATTTTGAATTAATGTGGTGTGAGAACTGTAAAGTGAATCAATTTTTACTTTTTTTTTCTATGGCTTCTATTCTTTTTTTCCTTTTTTTAATATTTTGTAAAAATGAAACCGATACTAGAGTGACTATTTATATATAATCACATTTAATACTAAAGTTACCCTCTCAGGTGGCCGTATGGTCTAAGGTGCTACACTAGTATTAGACTAGGCCGCCGATGACGGGGAAATCGAGGTTCGAATCTCGGTCGGGTGTATTGAGTTTCCACTCTCTCTCTCTCTCTCTCTCTCTACGCGAATGAGGTTACACATTCTATAAGAATAACCTTCCTAACCCTTAAAACCATTAGCGTAATTAGTACATAAGTATTTAACCCGAACATTAATAAGACGCGGTGCTATAAAAAAACATCAACTAAAGTTACCCGCTTCAATGTTTGAGTTTCAACCTTTTTCAACTCACGGCACCCTGAACAAGGTACTAAAATTGTCAAGACACGCCGTCGGTTTTTTAAGGATAAATTTTATCGTTTAAAAAAATGTGTATTAGGTTTGTGATTAATAGTTGAATAGCTAGAATTATTTTAAGCATTGTACTATTTTAAAAAGAAAATAATGTTGATCATGTGTTTAAAATATTTATTTTTTACTTCTGAATCTTTTTCTAGCCTTTTTTTTTTATAATCTCTCAAACTCCCGTGGCACATCTGCTAACATCTTCGTGGTACATCGATTGAAAAATGTGTGGTCTGATGCGCTACACTCGTAATAGACTGAACTGCCAGTGATGGGGAGATCAGGGTTTGAATCCTAGTCGGGTACACTGAGTGTTTTTTTAATTGTCTTTCACTTTCCTTCCACGCAAATGCGGGTACACTGGCCCTAAATTCAACCTCTCCATATCTCATTGGCGTAATTGGGTCATATAACTCGAACGGGTAGTAAGACGTGGTGACAAAAAAAAAGTTATTAATGCTTAAATCTAAAGAATGTGAGTTGGGAGGTTAATCAAAGGAAATGTACACGCATTAGGCCTATTTAAGTTAAAGTTGCATCAAACCAGAGTTTGAAATATAGCTTTCACCTCACCCAATCTAGATTTGAATCATGACCCTCTCACTGTTGATACAGTATATTGAGAACCTACCGTCCTAGAATGCGTGATCACCAACGAATAAAAAGGAGCTGAACAACTCTGGAGTTCTATTTCATATAAATCATTAATTTTTTATTGTTCCATGGTGACCCGGTGGTCTAGGGGTAAGGTGTCAGACTTCTGTGCTGGGGGTCCGGGGTTCAATCCTTGGTCCCGGCACAGATTTATCTGATTACCAAACCCTTCTTTCACCTCTGACAAGACGTGTATTGTCTGTTCACGGTAGGAATTGACTTCTGAAAGGCCTTTTTCCCTACCATAAATCTATTATATAGTAGGATATTGGTAGGAAAAAAGACCTTTCAGAGAGTAATTCCTACCGTGAATGGACTTTATTAATCACAACTTGTGAATGTGGGTAATGCCAGGCCTCCACCGTGGTTCGGATCCCACGTTAAACTGTAGGTCCTCCATTTCATCTCACAATCACCCTACCATTACACATTAGCGTAAGTGCGTATAACCCGAACGGGTAGTAAGACGCGGTGCTAATAATAATAATAATAATGAACGTTCCTAAAGTTTAAAAAGATTTTAGGCTGCTTTTTATAAAGATTGCCACAGCTTGATTAAGGTTTACTATTTACGAAATCCACCAGTCTGAACTAGACTAAAATATTACTTAAAATTGATTACAATAAAGGACAAATATGAAAAAAAAAAATTTAAAAAATCGCTCTCTCTTTTTCTCTCTTCATATACATACATTTTTCGGCCATGTTGAGAATCGAGCCGGGGTCCTAAGATCAGAAGACAGACACGCTCCCGACTGAGCTAAGGTGTCAAACTAAATATATATAGCACCACGTCTTACTACCCGATTAGTTTATATACCTATTTACTAATTACGCCAATGTGTTAGGGATGAGGAAGGCTTTTATTTTATATCCTTATTAGTATAGAGGGAGAGTGGAAAATTCGCCGTCAGTACACCCGACTGGGATTCGAGCTCCTATCTCCCCGTCATCGGCAACCCTAGTCTATTGCGAGATTGACACCTTAGTTAGATCATACGACCCCCAAAGCGGGTGGTAAATAGTCATATCAATGATTAAAGAAAGTTGCTGACAATTAATTTTGTTTTTAATTTTCACCATCTATTAATATCAAAATTTCACTCCTTTGGAGAAAACCTGGGTCACAAACAAAAGTTGAAACTAATTTATCATCAGGTTTAACAGTATCTGATTTTAGGAACCAGAATGATCAGAATTTTAAAAGGGAGGGGTGTTAGTATGTCGACGCTTTGCTCATTAGTGAGTCAGGAAATTACCTCTGGGAAGTTTGTAACACTGCTGCGGAGATAGGAAAATCTACAATCCAGGAAACGTGACTTTACCCTGAATTAATTTTTAAAAAACGTTTTCATCTGACGGAGGAGGGGAAAAAAATGGTTCTGGCTTTTTTTTTTAAATTTAAAAGTGTATACAAGAACGTGATTTTTTTCCTAGACGTTTTAAAACGCGTTATCGCAATTGAATTTTATTTTTTTTACAAGAAAAATAGTCACCCGCTTCAGTGGCCGAATGGTTTAGGCCGTCACTCTCGTGTTAGATTGGCCCGCCGATTACGGAAAGATCACGGTTCGAATCTCGGTTGGGTCAAATAAGGGTAGTTTTTCCTAAATGGTTTCCGAATCTTAAAAAGACTGCCTATAAAAGCCCATCTAACGACCGATTAAATAGGAAATTAAATACACGCTGGTGACCTGGTGGTCTAGGGGTAAGGTGTCGGACTTCTATGCTGGGGTCTGGGGTTCAATCCTCGGTCCTGGCACAGATTTATCTGAGTGCCAAACTCTTCCTTCACCTCTGACAAGACGTGTATTAATCACAACTTGTGAATGTGTGGAATGCCAGGCCTCCACCATGGTTCGGATTACCATGGTTCGGATTCCACGTTAAACTGTTGGTCCTCCATTTCATCTCACAATCACCCTACCATTACACATTAGCGTAAGTGCGTATAAGCCGAACGGGTAGTAAGACGTGGTGATGATAATAATAATAATAATAATAATTTATAGGTTCCATCAGACTTTTTTTGTCTAAATTATAATATAGCCAGAGTATCAAAAAAGGGATTGACTTTCTAAGATAATGCACCAGTATTTAGTTGTATTTTAAAGTATTCTAAACCACACCGAGGAAGTAAACCTATACCTCCAGAGTTCACACAGCCGGGATTCGAACCAGAGGGAGAGAGAGAGCACACTCATAGTAAAGGACATCCGTCAATTCTTGGCTCTCGAACATGTCAAGGGCCACTGCATTATATCCTTTAATCACGTGACCTTGGTAAGGTTCGTGATTGTTTAGAAGGGTGAGGGGGAATTAAATTCGCCCCCCCCCCCCTTTTTCTGAATTAGCTAGGTCACCACGCGGCCATGTTTGATAACACAGGACGATCTAATCGGGTGCTCCCACCCCGCCAACCCTCCCTTATCAACCTACATATATTTTCACCCCTCTCTCCAAGACACTACTAATAGAATTAATCACCGTTCAGGAAGAGAGGGGAAAATTTCAAGTGGTCCCCAGGAGAAGAAGAAAAAAAAGTAGAAATGAAAGAAGGGGTTGGGGGAGAAATATTTTTAATATGCACACATTTGTGTATGAAAAGGTAGGGGAGGTGTGTATTTCTAGTGAGAGTTACGGTTAAATGGAGTATGATAATTAAGTTAGGGTGAAGGGATTAATGGGATTCAAGCTGACACACGTGAACTAACTTGTAATCTGACAAAAAGAGTAAACCTAATGGTGTTTTTTTTTATGGAAGGATTTCTTTACCAATGTATAGTGAATATCGACCGGTGACCGGGTGGTCTAGGGGTAAGGTGTCGGACTTTTGTGCTGGGGTCCGGGGTTCAATCCTCGGTCCCGGCAAAGATTTATCTGATTACCAAAACCATCCTTCACCTCTGACAAGACATCTCGTGAATGTGTGGGAATGCCAGGCCTCCACCGTGGTTCGGATCCCACGTTAAACTGTAAGTCCTCCATTTCATCTCACAATCACCCTACCATTACACATTAGCGTAAGTGCGTATAACCCGAATGGGTAGTAAGACGCGGTAATAATAATANTACCATTACACATTAGCGTAAGTGCGTATAACCCGAATGGGTAGTAAGACGCGGTAATAATAATAATAATAATAATAATAATAATAATATAGTGGATATCTGATATGAAGGAACTTTTGAAAAAATACTAATAAATTATTTTTTTGTTGCAGTAAACATTGATAACGTTTTACTTTATAACTAGTGTTACTTTATAAGTAATGATAATGTCTACCAAAAGTGGCAGATGAAGATCAAACGGATTTACACCCGCCTCGGTGGCGTAGTTGGCTAACGCGCTAGATTCCTGTTGAGTTAGAGTGCCGAGGACGGGGAGATCGAGGTTCGAATCTCGGTCGGGTGAACTGGGGGTGGTTTTTCAATCTCCATTCACGCAAATGAGGGTTCACTTTCTCTATTTCTAGCCCATTAGCGTAATTAGTACTTAAGCGTACAACCCGAATGGGTAGTAAGACGCGGTGCAAAAAAAAACTTGTCAATATATATATATATATATTAGCAAAAATATCCCTCCCCCCCCACTTTAACTGTATTTATTGTTATACGTAGTTGACCATTTTTAATGTAATAATATATTAGTTTAAGTATTTATATATTACCACCTGTTTTTTATTATCATAAAAAAGGTGGTAAACCCTTTTATTGTTTTAAATAATTATAAGATTAGAATCTATTAAAATTAATTTAATTATAGTCCTTATTTATGTAATAATAATTTAATTATCAGTATGAGGAAACATATAAATTGATTCATTTAATAATAACTAAACTGATAAATTAACATTAATTTATTTGAAACACTTGTACAGTTTGTTTTGTTTCTGTATTTAAATTTATATCCTTTAGAGCTTAGACACACACATAGAAAAAATTATCACGCAATACATACAAATAAAATAGAAAAACAAGATTGTAAAAAAAAAGGTACTGTAACAGTTTTAATAATAAATTACTTCCTCATATAATTAGTTGTGTGTGTGTGTGTGTGTGTATGTGTGCGCGCGCGCCTGCCTGCCTTTAGTTGTCTGTAAAAGAATAACACTTTTAGGGTGATATATATATATATATATATATATATTAAACTAGCTCATACAAAGCGTTCATTGTATCACGTTTCACAACACTAGTTTAAACTTTTAAAATTAAATTATTACCGTCTCTGTGCCTCATCTACAGAAGGATTCTTGTATAAAGAACCTTTTAAAAAAATACAAGATTTTTATTTCAGTTAACATTGATAACATTTTACAAAAATTATAGCACCGCGTCTTACTACCCGTTCGGGTTATACACTCATGTACTAATTACGCTAGTGGGTTAGGAATTGGGAAGGTTGAATTTAGAGGAAGTGAACCCACATTTGTGTGGAGGAAGAGTGGAAAATAATTTGGGGTAAACACCACCCCCAGTTCACCCGACCGAGATTAGAACCTCGATCTCCCTGTCCTCGGCAGTTTAGATCAACACGAAAATATCACCGAATTGGTTAGAAACATTTTACTATTGTTATTTTATAAGTATTGATAATATATATCAACAGTGATAGCTGCATATCACATGGCTTGACGTATGAATACGTGAAAGTAGATTAATGACTTTTCTAGCTGTCATATAAGACCCTTCCTATGAAAATTGGACAGTTGCACAACTTCCTTCGGAGGGTAAGTAAGGCTGTCATTCCCCATATCGATTGTGACCTGGAAAG
The DNA here is from genome assembly GCA_902151445.1 of Timema monikensis. Classification (NCBI taxonomy): domain Eukaryota; kingdom Metazoa; phylum Arthropoda; class Insecta; order Phasmatodea; family Timematidae; genus Timema; species Timema monikensis. Next base: position 348,281 of record CABFVZ010000642.1, read on the forward strand.
TATGTGAAAATACCTTTCCCGATAAAATTGGTATGCCCTTTCTCTCTCGCTTTTAGCAATTTTCGTGTACTTACATAATCAGTCGGTTCAAAAAGTCCACGATAAATACTTTTTTTTAAAAAAATCTCCATGGTGTGAGGTTGCAAGCGAACTATATCGACCGAGCGACCGCCGCCGTTGACGATGATAGTGCCAACATTTGCGGATATAGGGTGTCATGTGGTCAACACAATCAAATTTTCCATAAACCGGAGCTGCTATTTCTTTATTCAAGAGGCTGAGTTAGACCCCGTTACAGATCCATTGTTTTAAAGATAAATTTTGGAAGCACTGGTGATCGAACCCGGGACCTCTGGAGCTGTAGTTAGGAACTCTGATCATTAGACCACAAAAAATACCTTAAAAAAAAAGTTTAAAAAAAATAAATCTTAAGCTCATTTGACCACCAAAATTGTATTTCACAATTTTAAACTCTAAATAGTAGCCTAATTCACTGATTTAAAATCATTACAGTCCACTAATTATAAGGGCTCCAACTTGTTATCTTAAGTTTTTTACGTACAAATTGTGTCAAGGTAGAGTAATTATTAATGTATGGGGCAGAAATTTAGTATAACCAAACTTTAGGAATCGCAAACACACACAACTTTTTGGAGTTCAGCGAACAGTAGACATCCTTTGAAATCTCGATTTTTATTTTGTTTACGATCACAATACCTTCTTTCTCCGAGTGGTTGAGAGAAAGTTATATATATATATATATTTATGGTTTCCATCACTCTTAAATCTTAATTCAATGCACACCAGGCAGCTCTTAGGGTCTTAATTTATTAAGTTGTTTTTTCTACTTCTTTTGATAAACCACGCTCTTTATGTTATCTGCTTAGGGTGAAAAAAAAAGAGAAGGGAGGTCTAATTTATAGCTTAGGGCTAAGATTAACCGCCCTTCTTACAGAGAGTTGCCATTGTTTAGGTTGGGTTTTTTTTTTAAAAAAAGACTGAAAACGAGGTTGAGAGGTTGGAAGAAGGGAGTTTTAAAAAAAAAGTGGGAATTAGTGAAGAGAGAACTAAGTGTTCTTATCTTGAGAATGGGGTAAGGAAGTTAAAAAGTTTCAGTGAACAGACATTCATTCGTTCGGAAGATAGCTTAAAAATTATAATTGACCATTTAGAATATTTTTCATGTATGTAGAATTGCCTTTATAGTTTCAAAATAAACCAATTTTTTTTATTGTGAAAGGGGACGTGAGAAAAAAAAAGGCCAGTTATTTTTGCAGTTTTTATAGCAAAGCGTACTTTGGACAAAATAAATCAAATATTTAACCAATATAAACATAAGAGTTTAATTTTCTTCACACGGTGATATCAACAATTGTTGAATATCTATCGAGGATGTTCTGGAATTTAATGACAACTTTTTCTTTTCATTTAAAAAGTTTCTCATCTAATGCTCATGACAGATATTCAACAACTGTTGATATCACCATGTTGAAAAAACTAAACTATGTTTCTACTGGAGCAATATTGATTTATTTTGGCAAAAAAAAAGTTTCGTTATAAAAAACTGCAAAAACACTGACATTTTCTCGCGTATCCTACATCCTTAACTTTACGACGTTGCCTACTTGATGATTTCGAAGCTATTTTGCCAACCGGGTTGTATCTTAACTTGATTCACCTAAGCACAGCTGACAGCTGACAGTCAACATTTTAGGTATATACATAAACTTTGACTGTCTGAAGTGACAGCTACTAAACACATGTTGTTGCAGATCATATGGTTCGGCGTAGGGATACATAATTTGGTTTGGTAACTTTTCAAAGCCGTCAGCTGTCAGTCAGCACCAAAGAAGCCATGAGGCTACTGTAGATACCAATGTACAAGTTAGAAAAAAAGAGACTGGAGAAAATGAGTGGTTCACACTGTGAGGCCACTTGCCTACGGGTTAATAACACTTCCCCTCTTCCTCTGACGAGTTTACACACTCACTCCACTCTCTGCTCCTGGACAACATCGACTTGCTTTTTAAAATCACATTTTTTTTATTGTTTCCTGTTCTAGATAGACATATACTACCACGAACTTTGTTAATCTACATTCTGGCAGGAAACTCCTACAATACATTTTCGTAACTAAAACAAATATCTTAAGTTTTAGAGGATATATAAAAAATACGTTTACAAAAAACTAGTTAATTATAAACAAAATAATGTTGTGACACTGTAAGATTATTTTAGAACTATTTAAGAATTTAAGTTTTTTGTTTCAATTTTATATCTTTAAAACTCGCCGAATAAAACGTAAATTCACTAACATGGGAAATCATATCTTAACCGGCAGTGACGTCACAGGTATGCAACATAATTTTTAACTTCCTTTAAGGAATAAAGAAGGTTGAATTTAGAAGAAAAGTACCTGCATTTTCGTGGAAGGAAAATAGAAACCATTTAGGTGAGAGAAAAAAAACACGCTTCGGTGGCCGCGTGGTATAACGTGCTATTCTCGCAATAAACTAGACTTCCGATGACGGAGAGCTCAAGATTCGAATCCCGGTCGGGTGAACTGAAGGAGTTTTATTTTTACAAAATGGTTTTTCACTTTACCTTCACGCAAATGCGGATACTCTTCCTCTAAATATAAACTCCCTAATCCTTAAAAACCATTAGCATAATTAGTTCATAAATGTATAACTTGAATGGGTAGTAAGACGCTCTTATTAAAAAATATTGATAATATTGTAATGTATTATTAGTATTACTATTTTATATATATTGATAATGTATCTATCAAAAGTGACAACTGCAGGTTACAAGACCTGGCGTATGAATATGTAATATGTGAAAGTAGATCTAGTAACATATAGATACCAGATAAAAACCCTTCCTCTGAAAATTGGACTGTACTATTTTGAAAGGGCTAGTTTAACGAACTATGCACACGGAATACCCCATCAAAGGTATTACAACATTAACAAGATACCCTAACATTGTTGCTGACTGTTACTTCGCTTTTTATTTTATTATTAGTCTACTTGTACCTTTTGTGCTTTGATTCTCTTTCCTTCCCACCTCCAACCTTTTTTTTTTCTTACTATATTTTACTACTGTCACCCCTTCACACCCCTCCTGCCTCCTCGGTAGCTAGGCAGCCCGCCTAGCATTTTATTGAATTGAGACTTTGGCGCATGCGCCCTGTGTAACCCTCTCCTCCCGTTCTTTATACATTACATTTATTGTAATACCTGTCCCGAAAACATTAGTTGTTTTACCGAACGAACGTTCGTTTGATTTACAGGATCAGGGGCTGAATCATGTAACAATTTGAGAAGGGGAAGGGGGGAGAATTCTTACCTGAGCTCTTGAGGGTATAAAATACCCCCCAAGTTTGGTGGATACTCACCCGGATTTTTTTAAATTATAATTTAACCCTTAAAAGTGGCGTTTTAAGGTCATTCTGGGTTCCTGGAAATATAAATTAAACAAATCATTGTTTATAGTAACATTTTTATAATATTTTCTTAAATGTACGCTACTAGTTGTTATTTACATGACTATTCTGTGTTTGCTAGTTTTGGAAAAACCTCTTATTTACTTGTTATGATACTACTATAAAGCCACGTGGATGACGTTAATGTTTTACCCACTTCCAGATGAGCTAGAAACTTTAAATTTGGCAAACTTAAATCTTCTAGCCTGTAACCGACGGTAAAATTTCAAAAAAGTTTTAAAAAAATTTAACCACCGGAAAAAATTCAAAATGGAGAAGCAACTTTAAAGTCAGTGCGGACCTTTCTTTGGAGGTCTCTTGTGGCTAAACGGTAAGACCTATCAAAAAACGGCTCTGGAATTACA
>CABFVZ010000643.1:0-58540 GCA_902151445.1 Timema monikensis
GAAAGTGATCCACCACATTCTGTGTGGTGGATCAATGTTAACCTTATGGGGAGAAAGTGAGCCAGAACTGTCATTTCATCCACTACTAGCGAGTGTTGGCTTAAGTCCAGGCTAAAACAAAATATAGCTTATATACTACCCATGATTTTGAATACAAAATAAGCTTGACTATGTTTAGTAAAACAATACAAAATTTGAGATTAAATAGGATTAGGTGGGCAGGGCACCTAATCTGAAAGAAGTCCGAGGGCTGTCATGGACGGTATTCCTGGTACTCGAAGATATTTCGGGTGACCCAGACAAGATGAATAGACAGCGTGGCTAGAGATCTCAAGGAGCTGGGTGTGGAGGCGGCTTGTGCCATCTTCTAGGCCTGCGATTGCCGTTGATCAATCACCGAATCATATTTTTGAAAAATGTTGATAAAAGATTTAATTCCTTTAGTGGAATCCAGACTACTTTGGAACATTTTTCCAAATTAGAAAGAGTAATGAGATTATCGAAGTTCAAAGAAAAGGAAGGTATGACCTCATGTACCAGAAAGCAAAGAAATTCGAAGGGAATGAAAACAAAGTTGTGTGAACAATAGACTCAGAAAACCCCAAAGGTCAGATGGTGACAGATCATAAAGAGGTGCTTATGATTTAGAAAAAATATATAAAAAAACTGTATAAGGAAAATCTACCAAGGAACCTGGAGATTGAAGCAGAAGACGAGATAGAGGAAGGCTAAAATGGACCCAGCATTTTAAAGAGTGAAGCGGAGAGAACCATTAAGGCCATTGAAGAAGGAAAACTGCTGGAGATGACTACATACCAGCTGACCTTCTGAAGGAACGGAGAAATAATGGATTCATAGCTCCAACAAAACTTATAAATAGGATCTACGAAACAGGAGAATGGCCCAAGGACTTTCTAAACGTACCCGTGGTTGCTCTAAATAAGGAGAAATGCAGTGACCACAGGACCATCAGCCTCATGTTTCATGGGGTGAAGATCATGGCAAGAGTTATCAAGAGACGACTGAAACAGAAAATAAAAAGTGTGGAGGAAGATTATTATTATTAGCACCACGTCTTACTACCCGTTCGGGTTATACGCAAGTGATGGAAGAAGAGCAATTTAGATTTATAAAAGGAAAAGGAACCAAATATGCCATCGGGATGCTGAGAATAATTTCAGGGAGAGTGCTGAAAGTCGTGGAATAAGTCTACTCTGGTTTCATCGACTGAAAAAAGGTGTTTTATGGAGAAAAGTGGAAGAAACTGTTGGAAATAAGCAAGAATATTGGCATCAACTGGACGGGCAGTAAACTGATTGCAAACCTGTACTAGGGACAGCGAGTGAAAGTGAGGCTGAATAATGGAAAAACCAACAGCGCAAAAATATGAAGAGGAGTGAGGCAGGGATCCTGTTTGTCACCCAGTTTATTCAACTTGTATGAAGAGTGTCTGGTCAGAGAAGTCCTGGAGGGACGTGAACATTTCAGGATAGGACGCCTCATCAACACAATAAAATACGCAGATGAGCTAACATTGCTGGCCAAAAATGAATAAGAGTTGCAGGAAATGATGAACTGGCTGGTGGAGATATAGAGAAGATATGGTATGGAGATAAACATTGAGAAGTCAAAAGTTATGGTGATTTCAAAAAAATGAAGAGCCGTTGAAAATCAAAATCTGGAACCGGGAGATGGAAAACATAGGGCAGTTCAAGTAACTGGGAAATCTGTTTACAAAGGATGCCTACTACGCCAAGGAGATTAGGTCGAGAATTGGTATGGCCAAGGATGCTTTAACAAGAATAGGGTACTGTTCACCAGCAAGTTGAGTTTGGAACTAACGAAAATATGGATGAAATGCTACTTTTTGAGCATCGTTCTGTATGGAGCAGAAACTTGAATTCTTAGGAAGATGAAAAAGAATACTTGGAGATGTTTAAAATGTGGTTCTGTAAAATACTTGAGATGATCAGGTGTACAAGCAGGGGGACAAATGAAGAAGTCCTAAGATGAGTGTGATAGAAGAGAACCATTTTGGATGTGATATTTTGTTTCAAAGCAAATTTAATTGGACACGTCCTTAGGAGGAACTGTCTTGTTCACGACGTAATATAAGCAAAGGTTGAGGGGAAGAGGGTTTTAGAAAGAAGGAGGATTCAAATATTAGATTACGTCATAGAAGGAAAGATTGAGTGAAAGAGGAGCTCATTACGAAGGAGGATTCAAATATTAGATGACTTGAAGGAAATAAGAAAATTCTGTGAGCTTAAGGAGGAGGCAGAGGACAAGGTGCTTTGGCAGTCTAGGTTCATTGACAAAAGGAATGGATCTGTCGTAAGACAGAGCACCTGATAATAATAATCTAATAAAATATTTGTATACAAGTGATAAATTTACTAACTTTATCAAAAAGTTACTTCAGTCTAATTTTCATAAGAGGGGCCTTATCTGACAGTTAGAAACGTGAGAAGATCTCATGCTATCTGCAGCTGTCATATTTAATTGATATTATCAATACATATAAAGTACCTCTAATCAAATAGTATTGCTATTAAATTTGGTGCTCAAAACATATGTTTTACTAAAGACCTTTCTATGAAAATTTGACTGCAGATCTGCTTTCACACGTGGCCATGTTATTTTTACTCTACCCCAGTGGCCACATGGTCTTAGGCCTAAGGTTCGCAATATACTAGTTTCTAGTGACGGCATTGGAGTGATTATTACTGTGCTTTTACCATTCTCTCTCCACGCTAATGTGGATGCACTTCTTCTAAATTATCTTACTAATCCTTAACCCCTTTACATTAAGCTATTAATAACCATAATATTGAATTAAATCAAAACAATATAATCCTGAATGACGCTCATGCTCGTGTGCTACGTAAAACGTGCACATAGCCCACTCTTGCATTAAGTAATTTGTAAAGTAAGTCAATATACGTGCGTCAGTTCTGTTAGAACAAAACTTCCATCTAAGTTCAACTTGAGCTTCTTAGTCCACAAGCCTTTCTCTAAGATTCGGAGCAGCCCCTCGGTTAGAGCAGAGAAAGCCGCAAGGTCCGCGGGCTGGAAACCAAAAACGTATAATCTTTTTCTTTGAGAGAAACCCCTGAGGCACTACAGGGGAAATTAGAGTGAGTGGGCTTTGGACGGGGGAAAAGAATAGATATTAGTGACTTTGGGGGTAGTAATCTAGGTTTTTTTCTCTCTCTACCAGACATACTCTCTTTTAGTTTAGCTTTTATAAACGTATTATAACAGAAGATTAAACTCTGTAGAATAAATTGAATGCATTTAATCTCAAAAAATACTTATCTACAGAAGCCTTATATACCAGTAGGTATACTGTTATAAATATTAAACATTAAAATTTAATTTGTCGCTACGTCTTAGTACTCACGCGTTCTATCCACATATTTACACTGAGGAAAAAGGGTTGAGTAAGACACACTCTTAGAGAGAATATAGCTCAATTGGCTTGAACGAAGAATAGAAAAACTTTTTTTTTAAATCCTTATTTCATCCAGTTATCAGTAAACAAAACTATAAAGCTAAGTACACACTAATCAATCAAACATCGGCTGGCGCGTGGCATGATCGGGAGTAGGTTTTGAACCCTCGAAACGTATTTGCTTATCATGGTGATAAAGAAAAACAGTTCTGTACATACATATTTGTAATCCAAAGCTATTTTACGGATGTTAAATAAGACGAAAGAATACATTTTGAAAAGGAATTAACAAAATAATATCTATTTATTTTATTATTTATCAATGAAAACTATCAATTAGAGCTAAAACAAGGTTATATGAAGTTCAAATGCTGTCCCTTATCCTCTTGAAGATGGAGACACGTAAGTAATAATAATAATAATAATAATAATAATAATAATAATAATAATAATAATGATGATGATGATGATACTTAGAAACGCGTCTTACTACAAGAAAACTCATTATGATTGTCATATTTTTTTAAATAATGTTTTAAATTCCATAATATTTCAGGGATATTTCACATTCACTTTTAAAAGTGTGACTAATGTTCGTAGATGTTCATACGCTCAGTGGGAATGGGTGTGAAACAATGATATTCTAAATCAGGTTAATAAATTTATTTGAAGTGGAAGCAAATAAAAAAAAGTGATGATTTCATTAAAAAAAAAGGTCCGTTTACCACTTTAATAGATAGCCCAGGACAGTTTATTTGCCGGTCTGGTAAACATATTAAGGGATCTCTTTCATAGTTCTTTTATTCAACAATTAGATTCATTGTTGCCTCTGAAAGTTTTCTCTTGATATTTATTTCAGGTTTGTTTCACCATAGAATATACACCGTTAATTATCATTACTTTTTAAACAGTGTTTTTAAAAAAATTAATAGCCTTGTGGGTCTGTTTCATCAACATATATATAAATTCCCTTTCTGAATAAATGAATGATTTCAACACCTGGCTTTAAAACTATCTTAATTATGTAACCTAAATTGTAATTATTAGATAAAATAGGCCTAAGTGATCCGGCGCAACGCAGAGACTTTTTCACTCCTTTGCCTAAAAAGGGAGATATTTATTGAAAACTAATAATATAATTTGTGAAGTTAAATAAAGTACACATTGTTGCAGAAACAAAAAGTAAGAAGATTATCACATTACACCAGAATTCAGAAATAAAATTATATAGACTGTTACATAGGCTTTTAAAAAAAATCTGTCCATTAAAGTGCATAATAATCAATTCTCCATTCCCCAGACCTCAATTTAAACAATATATTAATTTGCTAAGATCTATAGCTCAAAAGTTATTGGTTTGATAAAAATATATTTTAATTAAAAGCTTATTATTTTAATAGTCACTCAAACCCACTTCGGTGGCCGCATTGTCTAAGTTGCTACTCTCGTAGCAGACTAGAAAGCAGATGACGGGAAGATTGTGGTTCAAATCTCAGACAGGTATATTGAATTTTCTTTACAAAATGGTTTTCCACTCTCTCTCTTTCTTTGTGCAAATGCAGGTAAAACTTACTTTAATATAGCCTTCCTAATCCCTAAACCATTAGCGTAATTAGTACATAGGCATCTAATTCCAAAGGGTCGTAAGACGCAGTACTAATAAATAAAAATAATTGGTACGGTGCACCGAACAGCCTCTCTCTCTCTATCTCTCTCTCTCTCTATCTTTGATCTTATAGTAGAGAAATTTAATAAAAACTAATAAGATTTGTGAAACGAAATAATATATATTGTTGCAGAAACACCACACATATTAACATACCTGTAATAGTATACACTGTAGAAAAACACTGAGAAAAGAGGATCTATATAATATGTATATCGAAGAGCATAGCAATAAATTTTATACTTCAAAGTACTTAATAAAAATACATGTTTTATTATAGCTCAGAAACAATTGCTTTTATAAAAATAAATTCCAAATTAAATTATTTTTATTTTTAATAGTATTACAACTTTATAATGGTACTTTTTTAGCATCACTTCTTACTACCCGTTCGGGTTATATACTTAGGATTTAGGAATTGGGAAGGTTGAATTTAGTATAAGTGAACCCGCATTTACTTGTAGGGAGAGTGGCAAACCATTTAGGAACCCCCAGTTCAACTGACCGATATTCGAACCTCGATCTCACAATTCTCGACAGTCAAGATCAACATGAAACTAACGCATTAGCCAACGATGCCCCAGAGGCGGGTGGTTAGTTATTTCATATCTCAAATAATTGCGTAGATATTATCAATATTGGAAAATTCCTGTTTTCTAGAGTGTCCTTAAATTAATTTTCATAGGGAAACGAGTGTTGCTATTATATTTGTAATGTTAAACAATGCCTGGATACAAAATTTAATAAAAATCATTTGGGTGTATATAGATTTTATCTCTTTTTGCTCTAAAGTAGGCCTATACTACCCTTAATTTTAGAGTTTGGTAGTTAAGTCCAAAATATCCTCAGGGGATCCTAAGTACCAAGTTTTAGTCCAATTAGCAAAATGGTTTCGGTTCTAGGCCAAGATACAGAGAGACAGACAGACATTCCAAAACCAGGATAGTAAGGGTTGGTTGATCCATTAAAAACTCAAGTTCGATATTTTGGAAGATCACCATACTTTCTCTATCCGAGTGGTCGCGAGGAAGTAAAACATAATTTCATCAATAAATTATTAGAACAGTATGAGTAAAATTCATAACAATGAGTAATTTACTATGAGGATGGTATATTTGACTATTCAAAATAACAAAAGGCATCCCCAAACAGTTAATAATTTTCTGTTGTGATCATTAACAGCTCCCTTTAATCACAGAACTGGTGCAATTTGCATACAACTTATCTGAAAATTAGCTAGCTTTTGTATTGCCCCTTTTATATTTTTTAGTGCCTCAGCTTAAAATGTTAGGTTTATTTTTATATTCTCCTATTATTATATTCCAACTTCATTTTGGGATAAATCATATTTTGAACTAAGAACTACTATTTAAATATTGAGAGACTGTTTGCATTTTTAAATAGGCCTACCATTGTTTGGTTAGCCTATATAGTTTTACCATAAAACTATCACTAGCCTATTTTTTATTATTATTATTTTTTAAATGATTACCGTACAATTTCTGAACATACTTTTTATATCAGCACACGATAATTTTTATTAGTGAGGGCGAAAGGGCCTACCAACCATGCCGGGAAAAGTATTTTCGAATTCCTTTACATGCCATAATCGATATCGGAACGACGGGTTTACTTCCCCTCAGAAGGAAATTGTGCTACGGATTTTATCACTAGTGAAAAATCAGTCTTCCATGGCTAGGTTTGAACCCACGAACATCGGGCCCTGAGGTGCGCACTTTACCCCAAGACCACTGAATTCAACCTTAATTTTTTAACTAGTTTAATTATATTCTGAAAATTGAAGAATGACACCTAGACACGGGAATCGAACTCGGGAGTGAAGGATGACCCTGGTTAGAGCATTGGCGTACTAAGGCAAAGTTCCCGGGTTCGATTCCCATGTCCAGGTGTCATTTTTCAATTTTAATAATATTATATCTAGATGGAGTAATCCTCACTAAAAGCATAAATAATAACTTTGGATATTTGATTCTTAGTGTAAGTATGTTAATTTTAAATCAACCCTTTTGGGTTAAGACTCTTAAGATTTCGTAGTAAGCCTATTCATTAAAATTAGTAAAAAAAAGGGTTCAGTAAAAATAGGGTCACAAACAAACTCAAATAGAGATACAATATAGGTCGAGAGGGTCCAATCTCAAGTCCCCCATTGACTCCAACATTAATCTTCTTGACTCTTTTTGTACGGAGATACTCGTATTTAGAGTGTTTAGTGTATCCGGTTACAAACTGTTTGTAGAAGAATGTGGCGGGCCAAATTAATGTACGGTTTTAGCAGATTTCAACAGAGTTGAATACTGTTGTCAAACGTTTCAAATAAATCACACACAACGGTCTGATTCTAAGATGTGAAATTTGTGTAGAAATGGAATTACAACATGGAGATCACCTTTTATTATGATAAGGTAACACATTTGTGCCATATAAAACCAATTAACATTTCATTTTTTATCCTGTTTTTTATTACCGAAAGCTAAAATTGCCTGTATCTCTGTGATAGCTTGTTTGAGGACATAAGTTTACTAGTATATTTTCACTCATTTTAATGAGTACTGAGTGGGAATCGGCTTAGTGGTCAGAACCCATGGCTGCTGACCTAGAGGCTCCGTTTTTATTCCCAGCTGGTACCGTGGATTTTTCGGGAAAGAGGAATAATTCCCATGGTCACCGGGATTTAGTTAATTAGGGCTAAGTTGTGCTTATATATTCATTGGCTTTATCCCGTCATATTCACAATAATCATCACCTAACCTCATCGAGCCTCCACGAAAAGGATGTACGATTAGTACATTCGGGCGTCCCCTGGACAACTGTCCATTAGTACTGGCTAATCTTTCAAAAAACTGAACCAAAGTTTGATGTAGCCAAGAAATGCTATTATTATTATTATTATTATTATTATTATTATTATTTTCAATAGCGTAATTTCTTGTAATTTCTTGCCCTTGATCACGTAGGTATTCTTGTCCCTTCTCGGGCCTCTCGTAATCCTAAATTATTTATTCTCAATAACTCTTACAAGATGAGCCCTATAGGCCGCTGTATACAGAGTGCTAGCTACAGATTTTTTAAATTCGACTTTAATCACAAAATAAAAGCCAAACTCAGAGAGCTATTTAAGAAACTCCCTAACAACTAGTTTACTCTGTAGAGGCTCTGCCTCGAATATTTAAATTTACATTTTTTTGTTTTCTTATTTTCTTATTGTTACTGCTTTTTAAATACTTATCCTTTTACTACTCTCATGTTTGTTATTTATTATTTTTGTCATTTGTCATTAGTATGTCTTATTTTTTGTAATTATTCACCAGTATGTATTAATATTTAGTTACTATCGATTATTTAATTGTGTTATTATACGTGTTTTTACGGTACTTGTGTACTTTTCAATGCTGACCTGTCATAGGTCTCACGACTGCTAGCCAGCACTATAATAAAGGAAATTGAAATTATTATTATTATTATTACCACAAGATCCTAAAGTTTTTAACAATTTTTTTTAAACATCTTGTACATATAATAGAAAGGGCTTCATTTGGAAAGTTTAGTAGGCTTATATAACTAATATATAGTTAATATTGCCATTATATTAACTATTTAAATGTGCACACAAATTTATAGAGCATTATTATTATTAATTATTTTCAATAAAGATATTGATAACAATTTTATTAAATGCGAAGACAGATAATCCAATCAGAATTTCAATATATCTACTAGTTACCAACAATAACTACACATTTGTAGACGACGATTTCCGCTCGTCCATCATAGACTTTGCCTTAAAATATGAGTGAAGAATGACCCTGGAAATGGGACGAACCCTGGATAGCTCAGTGGTAAGAGCATTGACATACCACGCCAAAGGTCCCGGTTTCGATTCCCGTGTCCAGGTGTCATCTTTAAATTTTCAGAATATGATATCTTGAAGGAGTAATCCTCACTAAAAAGCATAAATAATAGCTTTGACTATTTGATTCTTCAATCAGTAAAGTAATAATTATTCACGGATCACATGATAATACACCAGCCCTATCCTTGCAAACAAATAGGCCGATATTATATTAAATATTAATCAATATCTTTATTATTATTATTATTATTATTATTATTATTATTAGCACCGCGTCTTACTACCCGTTCGGGTTATACTCACTTACGCTAATGTGTAATGGTAGGGTGATTGTGAGATGAAATGGAGGACCTACAGTTTAACGTGGAATCCGAACCACGGTGGTGACCTGGCATTCCACACATTCACAAGATATCTTGTCAGAGGTGTAGGAAGGTTTTGGAAATCAGATAAATCTGTGCCGGGACCGAGGATCGAACCCCGGCCGCCAGCATAGAAGTCTGACACCTTACCCCTAGACCGCCAGGTCACCCCTAATATCTTTTTTTAAATCCCTATGCAATTAAGGGGTGAATGTGAATCTATGTTGTGACTGTACCGTATTAATAACGATACTGCTTGTGTATACGGCCATTTAGGGAAGTAAAAGAATAAAACTAGGTCTAGGACTAGAGCTGTTGGTTACGGATGAAGCTAGGATGAGTGATAAAAAGGGAAAGGATAAAGTACAGAGGCGCATGGAAAGGGATATAAAGAGAAAAGTAGGTTGGAATTAGAAACAAAGCTTCTGAAAAAGTGAAGAGGGAAATTAATACTAGTGAATTGGGAAACGAAAGAGAGAGAAACCCTAATACAAGGAAAAGGTTCCAGAGATAGAAAGAGACGGGAATAAGGGGGCTCTAGAGTAAGGGGGCGATCTAGTTCACCCCCTTCTCTAACAGAATAATGAGATTTGTTATCAGCGAGCAACAATCTCACGTGGAGGCAGAGTCTGTAACAGAACAGCAGCCAGATCATTACAACAAAACTAAACGCTCCTTCTTTTTTTTTTTATGTTCCTCGCAAAATGGACTACGGTCCTACATCATTTTCCATGAGTTTAGAATGTTAACAGATAAAATGTTATCTTTCACCTTTATCACGGTTCATCGTTTAATATGCTATGTTGTAATGTCTGCTCGAATGTGACTTCACATTGTAGTACAAACTATAGGTGCAGTGTAAACATTCATAACTGTTAAATGGGCAAACATTTGTGATAATGCATTATAAAATAAATTGTGGTCTTATTTAGGGTTGAAGTAACTTTATAAACAATTATAAAAGTTACTAAAACAATTTTAATATACTTATAAATAAATTCATTTGATGTGCTACTGTCACTTTTCAAAGATAATAAATAACAATACCTATATAATAACACAAATAATTTAGCAAAATGTTGTAAATTTTGACCTTAATTTTTTTTTTTCCATAAAAGGTCTTACCTGTAAAAATTAGACTTTTTCAATTCTCTTGTCCTCCATTGAAAACCTATTCACTACATACGTATGTATGAGCTGGGTTTTTTTACACATATTTTGTGGTAAGAATAAAAAAAAATACGCTAGATTTCAAGGTAACAGTATGGCCCCTAGCACAGAGCAAAAGATTAAACCTCAAACTACAGTAACAATGCCAGCTACAAAATACTCCGGAGCGTTAGAAAAAGCCTACAAGAAACTAGACGGGGTGTTCTACAAGATGAAAGTATTTGTTGGGGGTCACAGGAGCAGTGAAACCATCTCTTTATAAACCGGCGGTTGACAGAACAGAGCAGAGCTTTGTTGTCATCACCTTTTACTTGACTAGAGCTGGACCGTTTCAAGTTGAAAGGGTGCCGCCTACATAAGGTGTAGTGAAAGTATCAGGTTAACCCTGTTGCCTATCCTCCCTAATTGTCATTTGATGAAATGACAAGTGAGGAAAGTTTTAGCTGACGCTGATTTGTTTCAACGCGCTACAGGTTGCTTTCCCAAACTTTTTTCCTGTTTGCGAGAACTTTTAACGACCTTGCCTACTTGGAGATTTTGAAGCTATTTTGCGAAGCGGGTTGCATCTTAGCTTGACGCACCTAAGCAGTCTAAGCACTATCTTTGTCTCACTTAGAGACCAATTTACGAAATAGAAAGAGAGGGAAGAAAATGAAAAGTTCACCCTGAGAGGACTCTTGTCTATGTGCTAATAAACCTTTTCCTCTTCCTCTGACGAATTTACACAGTCACTTTAATATTTGCCCCTTGAAAACATTGACTTGCTTTTTAAATTGACCTTTTTCTTGTTTCCTATTTCAGATAGACATTTTCTATCACGGACTTTTTTAATCTACATGATAGCAGGCCATTTTCGTGACAAAGACAAATATCCTAAGTTGTAGAGGATTTATAAAAAATTAGATTAAAAAAATTACTTGAAGATAAAAATAATAATGCTTTGGCACTGAAGGACTATTTTTAGAATTAGAATTGTTTTTTGTTTCAAAGTTATATCTTAAAAACACGCCGAGTAAAACGTAAATTCATTAACATGGGAAATCCGATCTTGACCAGCCGTGACGTCACAGGTAGGTAACGTCCTTAAATAAATTAGATGACTTTTTTTTACTTTTAGAATCGATTTATGAAATTGGTTCATGAGCTATGACTTATGAGTGATTTCTTCGGGGGTGGGGTTGTAGAAGGGGGTTAGTTAACTTTTATGGATAAGGAAGGTATTTGTTTATGTTGTTTGCCTAATTTTGATCATTTTTTGATCCTTGGTCATTTGTATGATTTTTCTTTCTGTGGGTTGTAGCTCGCGTGTGATATTATTATTTTGCTGTCGTGTATTGTTATTTTGTCAGAGGATTTTCTTAATGTTTCCATGAAGATGTCTGTCCGTGTCTTTTTACTGGTTAAAGAGTGAAAGTCAGTGATTCTTGTCCTTTTTCTAAGCTCATGCTATAGTTTTTAGTATTTTATTTTGCATCGTTTGTAGTTTTGTTGATGAGTGTCTAATGATACTTATTTCTATCCTAAACAATTACGTAGCATAATTGGATGTATTAACATTATATATATTATTTTATTTTGTATCGTTTATAATTTTGTTGATGAGCGTCTATTAATATTTATTTCTATCCTAAACAACTACGTAGCAGAATTGGCTGTATTAACATTATATATCTCGCCTTGCTAGTTGGGGGCTCCGCCCCCAAATTCCCAGTGGGTTTTCTTTGAAAGTGGATGTTAACTAATGTAATTCCGGAGACTTTTTTTTTATAGGTCTTACCGTTTAACCACAAGAGACCTCCAAAGAAAGGTCCACACCGACTTTAAAGTTTCTCCGCCATTTTGAATTTTTTTCGGGGGTTGAAAATTAAAATTTTTAACTTTTTGGAATGTTTCCGTCGGTTACAGGCTAGAAGCTATAAGTTTGCCAAATTTCAAGTTTCTAGCTCATCTGGAAGTGGGTAAATATTAATGCCATGTGGCTTTATAGTAGTATAATATTGTCATACAACTAATTATGCTCTATGGTTTTGCATTAAGACTGTACACATCAACAAATTACAAATGACACTAAACAAAATACTAAACACGATAGTCAGAGTAAAGTATATAGAAGAACAATAATCATTGACCTCCACTCTTTTGCCTGTTTTGGGTGATTTGATAAAGTTTTACTTTCCGTATAGGGTATAGAAATTGTAATATTTTAGAAGTTCTTATAACAAATACTTATTGGATACAATAAGTACAATATAAACTTAGTGGATGCATTTAGTTTAATTTTCTATTTCTCAATAAAAATAAAAGTCTCCATTGAATCATTATGTTATTTATTTTGACTCGAAAACAGTTTATGGTTAATACAATTGCAATACTATTTGCCTTAACTTGCGTTAACATTTAGTCCACCTTAAACACTGAAATAGCTAATACATTTTAATATGCAGAATGTTCATCAATTATTCACCCCAGTAAAAACTTCAATTAATTATTATTTTAAGAGCTATCTGGTTTACTGAAGTATTGACTGAACTGTGGTGGTTTTAACTAGAACAAAAATACCCAGAGTTTTGTTTTTAATGCAGCAAACAGTTTTAAGATATTTCCTATAATAAAGAATTTATCAAGGCTTATAACATAATTTATGAACACCTTGTTATAAACCAATTTAATGGTTCTTATATTATTATTAGCATCGCGTCTTACTACCCGTTCGGGCTATACGCACTTACGCTAATATGTAATGGTAGGGTGATTGTGAGATGAAAATGAAGGACCTACAGTTTAACGTGGAATCCGAACCACGGTGGAGGCCTGGCATTCCCCACATTCACAAGATGTCTTGTCAGAGGTGAAGGAAGGGTTTGGTAATCAGATAAATCTTTGCCGAATGGTTCTTATAGAATTGTTTTGTTTATAAGACTAATATTACGATCGGAAGTTAAAGGTGGTAGTCTAGTATTATCTGTCTCGCCGTTGAAGAATAGGTCAACATTCAAATCCTGACCTGTTGTACTGAGGCTTTTTTTCTTAAATGGTTTCTCACTTTTCCTCCACGCAAATGTGATATTTTTTTTTAGAAATTATACCTTCTTCATTCCCTCCATATATTTAAGTAGGCCTATAGTGGATTTATATTTAATACCTTTCCTCCAAAACTTCCCTCGTCATTCTTATCCTGTAGATTAATCCATTGATGGCCGTAGTGTTAACAGAATTAAGGATTTTATAAACACTCGCTACAGTTACCGCATTGTTAAAGGTGCCATTCTTGCAATCTCACCGATGATGGAGAGATTGGGATTCACATCCTATAATGGATCCTCACACTCCAACCACATAAATGCGGATACATTTTTCTTTAAATTGTACTTTCTTCATTTCCATTGCTACCAGTAAAAAATGCGGTTAGACCAAACGTAAAAAAAAATCTCATTTAAAAGAAGTATTTATCGATAGATTAAATATAATACTAATACTTAGCACCGCGTCTTACTACCCGTTCGGGTTATACGCTTTAAGTACCAATTACTCTAATGGATTAGGAATTGGGAAGGTTGAATTAGAGGAAGTGAACCCGCATTTGCGTGGAGGGAGAGTGGAAAACCATTTAGGAAAAACCACCCCCAGTTCACCCAACCGAGATTCGAACCTCGATCTCCCCGTCCTCAGCAGTCGAGCTCAACACGACAAGCGCGTTAGCCAACTACGCCACCGAGGCGGGTGATTAAATATAAATTAGGATATTGTCATTATATTATGATGTCCTATTTTAGGATAAACCTAATTAAGTTTCATTGAATTATTGTTAATTTTCTTTAATGAGGTAAATATAAAAAGGTTGACATTGAGGTCCTATTGTTCAGAAGTAAAAGAAGGTTAAATAAAACATTCCCTCTTTAGATGGGACGTGTTTTCCTTTCACTCACAAAGAAAGCTATCCCTGCGATGGAAGACGACCTATGGATTTTAATTATTGAACGTTTGAAAGCTCCTACGGACTTTTCGATTTCGGATTCTTTTGTGGACGGAATTTTTCAAGGTATTGTAATGAAAATGAACAATAATACAAACAGACCTGCGTTGTGCTTGGAGTCACTGTAAGTCCACAATGAAGATTCCCCGTCGAGATATCTGCAGAACAAGTGAGTTTTCTTCAAAGCCTAGTTCACAAGAGCGTGATTAAATGGTAAGGCTGAGATAGATTTTTGCAATGTTTATTTATTTTATCGGCACGTCTTACTACCTGTTGAGACTATACGCATAAGTACTAATCATGATAATGAGTTAGGGATGAATTTAGAGGAAGTGTCCCACATTTGCGTGGAGGAAAAGTGGAAAACTATTTTGGAAAAACCCTCCTCAGTAAACCCAACCAGTTTTCGAACACTGATCTCCCTGTCATCGGCAGTCTATTCTAACACACGCCTTAGATCATATGGCCACCGAAGCAGTTATTTTTAATATTTGTAGCCGCAAAATACAACACGTAAATAGATTAAAACTTATTGGAATATTTAGTGTAATAGTATACGAAACCAATGTACTTGAACTAATTTCATACCACCCGCCCTGGTGGACTAAATATGTCTCATAGAGTCTGGTTTGTTGGTAGAGAGAGGTTGGGTTTTGAAATCATAGTCAGTTGTACTGAGTTGTTTTACACGATCCTTCTACGCAGATGCGTGTACATTTATTCTAAAGTCTACCTTTCCCATCCCTATCAAATTAGAATCATTAATACATAAGCAGCCGCCTCGGTGGTGTAGCTAGCTAACGCGCAAGTTTCGTGTTGAGCTAGGCTGCCGAGGAAGAGGAGATCGAGGTTCGAATCTGGCTCGGGTGAACTGGGGGTGGTTTTTCCGAAACGGTTTTCCAATCTCCTTCCACGCAAATGTGAGCTCACTTTCTCTATATTCAACCTTCTAAATTCCTAACCCATTGGCGTAATTAGTATTTAAGCGTATAACCCGAACGGGTAGTAAGACGCGGTGCTGATAAATACATAAACGTATAATACGAAAGTATACTAAAACATCGTGAGTGTGTTTCTGCTACAGATAAGGCTGCGTTCACTTTGGATGCACGCTTGTGCAATTATTAGGTTGCGCAAGCGTGCGTAAGCAGCTTGCGTGTGTACGAAGTGGTCACATTGGTTGCAACTAGGTGCAAGTAATCACTTCCAGTGAGCCGATTATTGTAAGAATAGGGAGAAAGATGGAAAATATAGCCGCATTTTCCTGGATCTCCTTAAGCAGCCAGATAAATTCTTTGGGTACTTTAGAATGATGCTAGGTGGCGAGTTCTTAAAAGTGAAATTCAGTGTATGCCGGCCAATGTAGACGTGATTCTGAAATGTGTATGCTTGTTGCATAACATTGTTATTGATAGAGGCGGTGCAGAAGTGGATAGTTATGTTGCACAAAACTAAACACAGCTGCTTCGAGACTACCAGCCCAATGATGACTTGCGTAGATACAATAGAGCTACTGAAAAGGCAATCAAAGTCAGAGATGCTTTTAAACACTACTTCAATACATAATAAACCAAACATTGTACAAACTTTTATAGGCTAACTACCAATAATGAAACATAACTATTCAGTAGGTAATTATATTATTTTGTAATAGTTAAAACAATAATGATTAAGTAGAAATAAAGTTTTTTCACCACTTTTCAAATCTATCTTTACTTATTTGGAATATCCAATATGGTTCCTATCTCCGCCCACAGTTTCTTTATAATGTCTCTGTTGCTATGGTCCTTAGAAGAGGCATCCCAGATGGCCCTTTTTGCTTCAACGCATGCTATTAGCATATCAATTTCCTGGTTTAGATGGGTTTATTCGAATTCTGTTTCTTCGTGCAAGCTTGCGCACGCTCGCGCATACAGTTTACTTGCGCAAGCGTGCATCCAAAGTGACCGCAGCCTAAAGCAGCTCAAAAAATCTGTTTACTGGGAAAATACTAAATTTATTAGAAAGACAACATAGTGGTGCCGTTTTATTTAACATTTTCATTAGATTTTATTTTATTACCATTCATCTCTTGAACAGTTCTAAATACAGTATGTATGGAAATTTAAATATTTTCTTTGGTAACATTATCAAGTTACCGGTTCTTTAATTCAATTCAGTGAAAAAAATACATCCTGGAAACGGGAATGGAATCTGGGACCTTTGGCTTTGCGCGCTAATGCTCTACCATTGATCTATCCTGGTTTATCTGGTCTTCTGAACCATCTTTCACCAGTCGCTGGTGGACTAAATCTCCACGTGGTAACTGGTAAAATTGTATAGTATATGTTTTAGAATGAGTGCTGACAATTTTACCAGTTTGGAGCGTTGGCTTATAAATATATATCCATGAACATTACCCGGTTCATGGATTATTATTATTATTATTATTATTATTATTATTATTATTAGCACCACGTCTTACTACCCGTTCGGGTTATACGCACTTACGCTAATGTGTAATGGTAGGGTGATTGTGAGATGAAATGGAGGACCTACAGTTTAACGTGGAATCCGAACCACGGTGGCGGCCTGGCATTCCCCACATTCACACGGTTCATGGAAAGTCTACAGTGTAAACTCCATACTTATTAATTACTTATCCTACTCTATGGCATTTGGAACTATAAAAGTTCATTGACTCACAAAATTACGACACCTATCCCTATCTTGAAGACTCCATACATCAATAATAATAAATCAATCCCTTTCTGAATCATAGATATTTTTTTCCGAAACACTAGGTGACCTGGTGGTCTAGGGGTAAGGTGTCAGTCTTCTGTACTGGCGGCTGGGGTTCAATCCTCGGTCCCGGCGCAGATTTATTTGATTTCCAAACCCTTCCTTCACCTCTGACAAGACATCTTGTGAATGTGGGGAATGCCAGGCCTCCACCGTGGTTCGGATTCCACGTTAAACTGTAGGTCCTCCATTTCATCTCACAATCACCCTACCATTACACATTAGCGTAAGTGCGTATAACCCGAATGGGTAGTAAGACGCGGTGCTAATAATAATAATAATAATAATAATTTTCCGTAACAAAGGCTATAAACAGCTTAGTCTTAAGGGTATAGGTCAGGCACTTTTATTTCTGAAAGAATTGCACCGGCGTCAGCGATAAATCACATTTTTAGAAACCCTTCCAGTGCAACCAGTTGATATTTGAATTTTGAACTTCCTGTTATCAACAATTAATTTACCCGCTTAGTTCTTCGAATGGTCTAAGCCTTAAGGTATCACTCTCGCAAAATACTATATATATATAATTTTTTTTATTATTTAGCACCGCGTCTTACTACCCGTTTGGGTTATACGCTTTAAGTACTAATTACGCTAGTGGATTGGGAATTGGGAAGGTTGAATTAGAGGAGGTGAGCCCGTATTTGCATGGAGGAAAAGTGGAAAACCATTTAGGAAAAACCACCCCCAGTTCACCCGACCGAGATTCGAACCTCGATCTCCCCGTCCTCGGCAGTCGAGCTCAAACACGACTAGCGTGTTAGCCAATTACGCCACCGAGGCGGGTCAAAAGACTATAATAGCGGTTCTCAAACTGTGGTAAGCTTACCACAAGTGGCACGTATAATTATTTCTAGTGGTACGCCATGAGAAGCAAATTAAAGTCGATAAAAGATATGACATCATATCGTATAAATATATTCGGATCAAGTCCAGACAATAGTGAAACAGTTTTAAACAGTGATTAGAGGTGTATAGGCTTAAACATTGATTCAAGCTCGAACAGCCGATGCAGCCACGCAGTCTGTGTTTTAATATATCTGGGCAACATTAAAAATGTATCGAAATAGTAAAGATTCAGCATTCAGCAGCATGGTGGTACACCAAATCACGGAATTTTTCAGGGTGGTACGCCATTCAAAAAGTTTGGGAACCATTGGACTAGATTGTGGATGGTGGGATGATTGGGGTTTTAACCTCGCTCGGGCGTACTGAGGGTGGTTTTCATAAATTGATTTACACTCTACCTACAAGCAAATATTGGTACATTTCCACTAAATTACATCTTTCTCATACCAGACACATAAGGGTATAGCCCGAACGGGTAGTAAGACGCGGTGCTAAAAACAAACGAAAATAAAACAATACCATCTCTAACGAGCTTGACCACGTGACAACTTAAGCGCAAAACCCTCCCTTATTTATTATTAAGTTATACAATTATATACCTGAATTTAAACAAACTAATAAAACCATTAAGTTTCTATCGGTGAGCGTATAGACCAGTGGTTCTTAAACTTTTGTAAATCACGGAACACTTTTGGTTATAAGAAAAATTTACAGAACACCTTTGTATGGGTGTCATTTTTAGATTCAAAGAATATTATATTTATATGCGGCTATAATCGTAACTAACAAATATATTAGCTTATCTATTTAATCCATCATGATATGCGCATTCGTACAGTTGTCATTGTACTCATGTATTATGTAGTTGTCATTGTAGGCCTACAAGTGGCATCATAAAGACAACTACCGAGTCGATGGTGTCTGAGTTATCTGATAGCTCGTGATTATAATTGATCGCACATTTGTAGCCAACGATTTCCTCAGGTCCATCACACACTCTGCCTTAAAATATGAGTTAAGAATGGCCCTGAGCATGGGACAATTCCTGAATAGCTCATTGGTTAAAGAATTTTCGTACTAAGCCAAAGGTTTCAGGTTTGATTCCCGTGTCATTTTTCACTATAAATAATATGATATTCTCTTGGTTTAGAAGTCAACGCACGTAGCACAGTCTACAGTTGTTAGAATCATAATAGCTAACATAACTCAGAATTGTTTGTCACATGGGCATCTTTCAACGGGGGAACATTTGTAACCAATTTGTGGAACACAAGTGAACATTGGTTAATAACCACTGATACAGACTAAGGCGTAAATTTCGCCTATCCTGTGTTTCCGGTGATGATAAGTAAAGGTTCCAATCCCAGCTTGGTATCCTGAGGGTTGTTTTTCCTCAACCATTCTTCCTCACTTAAATTCGAGTACATTTTCTCTAAGCTCTAACTTCCTCATCCCTACCCCATTTGGTGTACCCTAAGAAGAAGTAAGACAAAAAAAAATAGTTCAGCATCAAATACGAAAACATTGCATTATTTTCTAGTTATATTAGTTCTGTGTTTTACCGATCTAATGTAAACGTGGCTCAATACTTGTACGTTGTTCCCTATGACCCAGGGGTCGTGACCCCCTGCAGCGAATATACACCCCTCTCCCCGTATTCTACAACTCTCCACCTCGCTGACATATCGGTTCCCACACGGTGATCTCGCGCCAGATCAAGATTGTCGATTTTTGTCCTGTGTGTATGTGTTTTTTTCCCTCTCTGTTCTATTATATTCTATCTCTCTTTCCCTCTATTTATAGAAGCGTACTTTACAAATTCCCAGCACAAGGGAGTGGGTAGAAGCATACACCCTTAACATGTGCTATGTATTGTTTAGAACCTCCCTTTCTCAAAACTAGGAGAGTTTTTTTTGTCACGTATTAATGGGATATTTTCAGAGAACAGGGAGATTGGTTGAAGTGCTCATAAAACTCACAGTTTTTTAACCTGTAAGTGGACAGATGGATATCTGGATTAAAAAAAGATAGTAATATAAATGTTTGGAAAATATTAATAAGATAATATATTATCGGTTTTGAAAAAAAAGTAATTCTAATTTATAAACAAGATTATAAAATATATACATCACATTAGTTGATAAATTTGGTATAATTTATTTTATAAAAAATAATTGTTACATTTTATAGGTCTATGTGAAGTTGTAATGTGTTTATTTAATATAAAATTATAGGTGTTAGAATTGGCCGTGTGATAGACCTGTAAAACCAATAAATGCTTTAGTTATGATTGAAGAGTGACCTTGGGCAATGGAAGATCTTTGTGTAGCTCAGTGGTTGACAGTTAACATGCTTAGCCAAATATCCTGGTTTCGATCTCCATTTAAAGATGTTGTTTTTTAATTCATTCAATTATCGTTGAGATACGGGTAATTTCTATAGCCAATCATTCATCCTCGAAGCTTCGCCTTTCATTTACTTAATTGTATAGCGTTGCTTTCTTTCATATTTCTATGTTAATAAATTGATGAGTTTGTTTGCATGTCTGTGATGAGCATTGCTTGATATCTACCGCATGCAGATCAATGAAATATAAACATTAATAGCCCCTATGCATGAACATGTGCACTTCAAGGCCAGAATTTTAAAATTTGTATTAGGTATTTTTTTAAATTAATTAAAAACTGGGTTGGTAGGAATAAAATTAAGAGTTTTTCTATATGTTTGAAGCAAAGAAAAGAAATACCAGGGGTAACGACGCAATCCATTGCGTGGTTACCCGGACAACCCGGCTACGTCTGATATTCTTTGATAAACTAGCATTGATTGATTCAGCCACTTTAGAGCAATTTTCTAAACTTCCATTAAATATTCTTCACATATATAATTTCATACATATGAAAATCAAGAAGTGTAAATAATAATAATAATAATAATAAATATTAAATAATATTATTCAAATGTAAAAACAAATAAACTCTTATCTGGCCTTAGGTTGATAGTTTTTCTAATCTTATTTAACACAAAAATGTACGTATTTCCCCCCCTTAATTCCTTAATAATTAATTCACTACTTCATTTTTTTTCAAGAATGCTTGCTTTTGTTTCGGCTGTTGCTACTCACAACAGGATGCACGCATTGTTACGTAATAATTTATATTTAAGTAGACTCGCGGTGAAGGTACCAAAATAAACTTAGCAGCCACTCCCGTAATTGTGTTGTTTTTTTATCGGATCGGTAAGGACTGGTGTCGTGTTTCAAGATGGCCGCCACGCGCGAGGGGTCAGGTGACCGTGTTGGACCTAATAGGTGTGGACAGCTCACGCTAGTCTGGTACCGTCATGTTTACCTTGACGATGGTAACCTTATACATTCTAACCTAACTTTGAGGGTAAGGTCAAACCTTCACCACAGGTATAGACTGAAATATTCTGGAACGGGGTTTTGTTCCTTAAGAGCGTTCCTCATAGCAGTCCCAACTCACCTCTCGGCTTGCAACTACTTTTGTGTGTGTGCGCGCGCGCGCGAAGTATGGGAATAAAAGGGGAAGAAAAGAAAATACCGAGATATGCCAGAAATTTGTGCGGTGCATTCGTATTTGAATTATTACTCGAAATTTTCCGCGGAGACGATGGAGGACAAAATGACGTTTCTTGTAATAAATACAGTATGTCCATATTATGAGAGAATGAAAATTTTGTGCTCAATGCTTATTTGTCAAGCCATTCTAAAATGGTCAAAAACGACATTTTCAATGCCATTTCTATCCAAGTATTATTTACTAATTCAACAATGTTCAGTAACTTATTAGAAACGTCTATTAACTATCTATCTACATTAATGATTAATCAGAAATGATCCACGTGCAATAGTGTTGGTGTAAATGTACGGTTTCTAGCCGACTGTAACACAAAGTTTATTTGCATGTGATGCACGCTCTTAAACTCAAGAAACTGTTATGGAAGGACTTTCTTAAGCAATTACGAATCATTATAAAGGACGTTTACAATATGCACTTTCTAAACACATAAATCAATGGCACATGACCCATCTATTAGCTTAACCTAAGACAATATACCTAATATCACACATCCAATGTAACCCCTTAAATGTTTACTAATTGAATCAAGGATGAACCCGTATACAAATAATAAATATCTACATCAACACCACCTAGAATCGAATAATGGTCTTAGACTTGTTGTAAAGTCACTAAGCCACAGGGAGGGGCTTTCTATGGATGCTAAATGCTGGGCACAAGAACCAACTCGCACATAAAATAGTAAACCCCTTAATCTAAGTTGTACCATAGTGGAAACTAACAAGTTAAGCTTGCTTGCTACCTTTTAGAGTTGACCAAGTGTACTTATAAGCCATCTTAACATTTTATACACGAGTATGTTATATGTATTACGACGGGCTCCACATATCATACAAGAGTATGTGATATGTATAACGAGCCATGCTCCACATGTCGTACATTAGTATGTGATATGTATAACGAGCCATGCTCCACACATGTCATACACGAGTATGTGATATTTAATACAAGCCGCGCTCCACATGTCATACAAGAGTATGTGATATTTAATACAAGCCGTGCTCCACATGTCATACACTAGTATTTGATATGTATAACAAGCCGTACTTCACATGTCGTACATTAGTATGTGATATGTATAACGAGCCATGCTCCACACATGTCATACAAGAGTATGTGATATTTAATACAAGCCGTGCTCCACATGTCATACACTAGTATTTGATATGTATAACAAGCCGTACTTCACATGTCGTACATTAGTATGTGATATGTATTTCGAACCGTGCTCCACATGTCATACACGAGTATGTGATATGTACTCACCCTTCTTGACGTGTATGTCCGGGTCTGTGTCCGGGTCGGACATGATGGTACACCCGGCAGTGGCGTGATGGCTCGGACTCAGACTGCTAGGTTGCAAAGAGGGGAACGGAGAACCCCCGGTAGTCGGATACCTAAACAACCACGGGATAGGCTTTCATTAGGCTTGGATCAGGACATGACTTACAAACTGACTTAATTACTATGGAACGGTCACTCACCCTAGTGTCACAAGGTCTGATACGACCGTTTTACAAAATAATGGTTTACGGGTGATGGAGAGGTTGAGGCTCTGAGAAGACTGGTGCACTGGGAAATAGTTTTCCATATGTGATTTATTACTGTGGTTTTTACATCCACCCCTTTGCGCTAATGGGGGTGCATTTCCTCTAAAACGAGTAAATTAGACCTTTAATAAACTGTGTGTTGAACGTAATGATTAAAATAACCACCCAGTCACCATTTATCTGTGTGAGAAGAAAACCCTTATTATGATTAATTCAATATTTTTCAGTCATGTCAGAAAGTGAACTTGGGATTCTTAGGTCAGCTATTGGATAAGTTGCTATTATGCTATGGTGTCAGACAGGGGGAGGGGGGGTGGAGGGGCACACAATACGATCGTAGTCGAGGAGTTTTAAATGCAATCTCCAACCATTTATATTTAGCTATGCTCTCAATGGTCAAATGTGTTTTTTAAAATTTATCGCTAGACACCAGCCCTGGTAAGGCTAATGTATTGGCTGTTTTTATAGCAATTCATTTTTTGGCCAAAATTAAAAAAAATGCTTTAGTAGAAACATAGAGTTTAATTTTCATCCCATGGTGATAGCAACAGTTATTTAATATAAGTCATGAGCATAGTGGCATTAGATGATGACAAACTTTTTAAATTAAGAGATAGAAAAAGTTGTCACTAAATTCCAGGACGGCCTTGACAGATATTAAAAAATTGTTGAGGTAACTATGTGGATAGAATTAAACTTTATGTTCATACATATATATACATACATATGTATGTATGTATGTATGTATGTATGTATATATATATACATACATACATACATACATACATACATACTACTTATCCTACTCTATAGCATTTGGAACTATAAAAGTTACATACATACATACATACATACATACGAATATATACATACATACATACATACATACATACATACATACATACATACCAAATAGCACCGTTCCACTATGGGAACTTTCCAAGGATCTTAGAGAGCCTCCCCACAATCAGCAATTCTCCAGATGAATGGCAGAAGCGTGACTGATCTGTGTAATTTAAGCTTAACTGAATCCTTTTTCTTCTCCTCCAGAAATACTTTCAGGACATTGCCCTTACAGTCTTCCAGGAATATACTCCTTCCTTTAAAATCCTATTTATTCATATTACAATCGATTCCCTGATTCTCCCAAAAGCCGCTTCACGATTTAGAACTTAAATAATACTATACCAAGGATCTCTTTTATTATATAGCTCAAGGACTACTCTCTTAACCTCCTTGATCGTATAGGGATCTGTGTCCTCCATCTCACTCTGTATTTAAGGCCGGAGCCGCACTTCACGATGCCATCGCTCTTGGACCTCTGACTCATCATCCAGGAGAAGACCTGACAACAAGACAGCCAAGCTCTCAGTAAAGTCAGCTGCCATTCCACCTTCAGGTCATTCCATATTCACTTGGATCATTTTCTATTTATAATCCCCATTATGATCCAGTAAACCTTCCTCCAGAGGTCGTCCACTTCCTCCTCTACCAGCTCTCCTAGTATAACCCTCTTTTCATTTCTTATGACATTCACACAGTCTGCGCTTAAGTCAACAAAGTACCACCAATTGAGCTCAAGAGCTAAATTTTTGAAGAATTTCCATATCCTAGAGAACTTCGTCTTACTTATCCTGAACTCTGTAAGCTCATCTATCCACCGGCATACCTTCTTGTCACCTTGCTTGGTTCTGGGGATACCAGTACCACATGAACGTACCTCATTAAATTCTCTTTCCAACTCGTTGGCATTGCTCTCTTCCGTTAGAACTCGGAGATACACCTCACAGAACAGGGTCAGGTCGAAAATTCTCTAGTATACCTTGTGGACCATATATTTGCCCAGTTCCAAATTTTTGAGCGCTATCCTACTGTTGGGTCACCCTCCCTAATCAAAAGTGATCAAGTTGTGATCGGAAACAACCACTCTTTCAACCACAGTCAATGAGTGGATTTCGCCTAATACATTCCTCGTGGTAAACAGTATGTCTATATTAGACCCATATCCCCGAGCATTCTTATATATCCATACCGAGAACTCGGCATTGGCTGTTACAAGGTCGTTAACAAACACGACACCTTCCAAGGCTTATCTCCTCTAATACATCATCAAATTATACCAAAGTAGCAACTTGACGTTCGCATCCACACAAATCACCACCCACTTCACTCAGGACCCACATAATGCGTGGCTCAATTTCATCTTCAAATTTAAAATAACTACAAATCAGGACTACGTCTATAGGAAGGCCCAGTCTTACCACAACACACTTACTGTCTGATAGACCCATAACCACCATCGAATCTAACTCCCGGATCATCACTCCCACAAAACTCCAAATCCCTTAATTTTTTCCCCTGTGTGCTAAATTCCACCAATTTAAATTGGGAACATGTCACCATAATATAACTCCTATTTAACTACGAAATCCAACCCTTTCTTCATCGCAACTTTTTCCGTTTCCTTCAAACCAGTCCTTGATTGACCCAAAAAATGTGGGTGATGTTATACACCATAATAATCGATTTTGTTTGCTGACTGCTCTAGTGCCTTACTATGTGCAGGATACTTTTTTTATCCTGCTACATTATTCTCCTGCAATTAATGCGAGAGCTTATTTTCTTCCTTTTTGTCACAAGAAGTTTTAATAATACGACCCACCACAACCACCGACACAGGCCACAGATAACTTACAAAACTTTACCAGATGAGCATAGCTCTGGCACTTGTACCATTTGACTACCTGACTACTTAGCTCTGCAGCTCAGTCAGCCGATGTACAGTACATTCTAACCTTACCCCTGAGCCAATCTCTGATCTGATCATTCCATCACTTGAAGTATATGATCTATGTTCTTAGTATGGTTGTACCTATGTACACACTTGCACTCCCTGAGGTGAACCTAGAAACTAATGATAAGCTTGGATAATTCCATCCCGTGATTGATACAGTCGGTATTTTAATCAGACTGGGTCTCCCAAGCAGATATTGTAGAGCAGAACTGACAAAGCTTAAACTATCTCAAGCTGAGTAGACCAATTGGATGGCACCGAAATATTGTGATTAGTTTAGAGCTTATCAATGCGTGGAGTTTCTACTATTGTTTCTCAGAAAAGGTATGAATCCACAATAGCTGTTAACGGGAGTTTGGACTGAGGTCAGTTCTGCAATATGTTAGAGGAAGTTTTTAAGTGAATCCTAAGAATGAATGTTACCAGGGATTCGGCCGAGGCCACGCTGCCTGCCCGTTCAGGATGCGCAGTTTGTCGTACACGGACTCGGCGGGAGAGGGCACTGACGGCGACTGTTGCTGCTGCTGTTCCTTCTGCGAGGCCAGGTTGCGCAGCACGCGGTTGATTGAAGACACCTGTGCACAGAGGATTGTATCATCAGGAAGATATTGCTATCTGACTGGGAGAGAACTACATAAGTAAATGTAGGGAAGAGGGACATTTTAAAGAAGGGTGTTTACATTTAACTTTATTTGGAGATATGAGCCCATCTCACACCCAATTAACTGGAAAACCATATACCATATACCATAATAGAAAAATACATCTAAATTTGGTTTTGTTTGTTGTCCCAGAAAGTCGCTAGATTGTCGCTAAACGATACATTAAAAGTCGTATTTGTCGCCAAACCAAAAACATATACATTAATCTGGACTGAATGTATGATAAATCAGTGGACTGAGGTTATCCCTAGATCCAGAACGATATCATGATGATTTGTGGATGACAGATAGCTAGTTTAGAGCTCTTCTGTTGACCCAAGCAATGCATTATGCGTTCTCACAGTACGGTAGCTCAAAAATCAACAACATTACAATTTAAAATGATGAACATGAACTTGACAGAAAAATAAAGAAAATCGCCAGTCGACAGATTAGTCTCTAGGCGTTAAAAATAAAAAAATAGTCGTTTAAAACCCGTAAAAGTCACTAGTTCTAGAGAAAAGTCGCAACACTGACTATACCAATAAGATTGTGCAATTAACTCTCCATACTAATGCGGTTTGATTTAATCTATACTACCCTAACAATTTAAACATCTTAGATTAAGTCTTTGATAAACTTGGTGTTGAACGTATAAACTAAAGTATAGGTTATATAACAAATCTTGTACATATATCAAGGTTAAACTTTCAACAATCTATTCCAGCTAAACTTTCTTATTCAAACCATAATCTTAGGCCTATATCTTAGAATCGTAAGAAGCAATGGTCTTAATGGGTAATATGAATTAAGCTGGAGTTCTTACTCAGAGTTTATACTCATAAGTATTAGCACTTGGTAGGAGTATATTTTCAGAACAACTAGTATAAACTCGTTCTGGTAAGAATAAAAAGAGTCTACCTCAATCTAGTAGATACTCACTTGCACTGCTTTTTTGATCATTTGAAACTGAGTAGATACCCATTTGTGTGTATGCCTGTTAACTGTTTATATGTCAACATAACCTCAACTGCTGTTTTCTGGTCTGTCTAGTAGTATAGATTTTATTTTGCATTTTGTAGTAATGGAAAATATCCCTTCGGTAACTATTGCAAATATTTTAAGGGAGCATCCTATACTATTAAATAAACCGCAATTGCCGACCGTAAGAAAGGGAAAATCTGCAGCTTTGCTTCAAATTCAGAACAAACTACAAGGCCTGTGCGGGTAGAATGTAGAAATAAGTTCCATAACAAAGAAAATTAACAACATGAAAATGCGAGTGAAGCAGAAGTGTGATTTAAATCAAACTGGGAATAAAAAAAATTATATTAAAGGACTGGGAGAAAATTATTCACGAGTTGTTTGATGGAGATTCCAATCCGAAAATTACAACAATACCAAGTATGTTATACAATTTGTAGAATAGATTTACTATTTATTCCTAATATTAAACAAGTATCTGTGCATATTCTATGTTTGACACTAATAAATAACGCAACTTTGTAGTCAACATTTTCTATAATAAGCTACACACTCATCAAATAACCTTGGTTAGCCTTATTCCAATTAAGACTATACAGATCCACATGTGACCGTGTTCTATTATTTAATGTTTAGTTATTTTTCTCTATTAATAATCATAATATATAATACCAATGGCATTTAAAGAGTAATGTTGCACTAATGCACTCTAGGAGCAACTGTGGTTGATGCATCGGACCAGCCTGTTGAAGTGGACCCCACCCATTCCACCAAACTCAGGAGTGGAGATCAGCATTCCATTAGAAGAAGGCAGAATAATGGAGAATGAATCAGATAGTCGAAGCTATCATCTATGCAATTTAGTGAGGCTAGCACCACTTAGATATCATATTCTGAAAATTGAAAAATGACACCTGGACACGGGAATCTAACCCAGGACCTTCGGCTTAGTATGCCTTAAAATATGAGTTAAGAATGACCATGGGCACGGGACGAATCCTGGATAGCTCAGTGGTGAGAGCATTGGCGTACTAAGCCGAATGTCCCGGGTTCGATTCCCGTGTCCAGGTGTCATTTTTCAATTTTCAGAATATGATATATAATGGAGAATGTCATATTGATGGAATCATATGAACCAACTTCAAAAAGGGAGAAGAATAGTGTATTGGAGAAATATGAGACTTAGGAATCGAAGCCACTAAACAATTCAGAAATCCAGCACTTGGTCTTATTAAAGCAGTTAAGAGTTTTGGAGTTAAAAGAAAAGAAATTAATGTTAGAGCTTGGGGAATAGGGTAGTTAATTAGGTAACGGTACGATAAACTTGACCAGAGGGTTTATATATTTCAAGGATTTTCTTCACAAGATTTAGGACTACTATTATACTAATACTTATATAATCTAATTCCGAAAATCCTATTTCCACATGAAACTTTACACGTTATAAAGATTCAAAACCCTCTGGTAGAGCGTATCGTAACAACACCACTAATTATCTTATATAAAGTATTTCTGTATTCTTACTGTGATCATTAAATAACTTTTTCTAATTTTGATAATTATTTTGCTAACAATTTTTCTTTATATATTAATAATAATAGAGAAGAATAGTGACAATCAGATTATGCTGAAACAGTTTGATTGAAGTAACTACTATATTAACCTCACATAACACCAGTGTATTTGTAGATTATAAACTAAACAATTTCATAAATTTAAATAACAAATTTGAAAACTCTGTAACAAATAGTTTAACCTTAACAAGTTAACTAAGATATTCTATGATTTATATACATCAATCAAAACCTTCATTACTGGTAGATTATTTCTGCTAATTGATTTCGCCTTGCTTCACCATTCTGCCTGATATTTGGTACATCTGCTATATCATCCTCATTTCCATCTTCCCCTAATGCCAAGTTTTTATCAAATGCTGGCAAATCTTGTTCCGGATCGTTTAAGTATTTTGCTATGTTATGTAGGACAAAACAGCATATGATGAGTTTGGGTATTCTGATTAAAGATAAACGCACGGTATGCTGTAGAATTGGGAAGCGTTGTTTCAATTGTCCAAAACGGCGTTCAATTATCATTCTTTCTTTAGTTACACACCTATTATAGGCAATTTTTTGTGTGGTGTTTGTGGATTTCTATATGGTACCATAAGCCATGGCGCAACAACATAATATAAGACAAACGTTTTGGAAGATATGTGCACAAGTTATATACCTAACATCTTATTTTATTGGCATTTCATTTTAGTTGCATGAGACATTTTCACAGAGAAAATCAATAACCCAATCAATAAATATTAGATTATAACATATTTACAGGTTATCATAAAACAATTAATTTGGACTATTTTATCGTAGTAAAGAATACTTTTCAAAAATAAAGAAACCCATGTATAGCAACGTACCACTACAAACAAAGTGTTCTTTTTAAAATTGTCCTGAATAATCCATTTCTATATATAAAGAACCAACTATTTTTTAACAACAAATACCACATGTTAATAAGGTTTAAAATATATGCTTCAGAAACACTTCTTCGTCTTTCATCTCTACAGAGAAAAAACTTTAAAAATAAGTTAGAGTTGTGTGGTACCTTTTATGATTAAACTCTTGTCCAATAGAATATCTTGATTGAAAGGATCAATGATTTGGTTCCAAGAGTTTCCTAAGGGCTAAGCGGTGACAGGAGTTGACATAACACGACGTTTACGTCAAATTGAGTGCTCTTTCAATTAATCAACTCCAAAGAGAAACCACCTTTATGTTTAAAATGTTAATAAACTGCAGACAAATTTAAACCTCTTTTAAATATGACATTTCAAATAAGAGGACAAATACTTTCAGATAAAGAAAGCCCTTACCTTTTCTTCAGATAGCTTTGTGAGACCTACTTTTGCTCTTAAGGATTTTGGAGTCCCGGGCTGGACTAAAATAAATTAAGAGTGCATCTCATGGTCGATTAACTGTGATATTAAACACAAAATTACGAATAATAAAAAAAAGAGTTTCAAAGTGCAGTTTTCTGCGTTCTTCACTTGATAAAATCAAATATAGTGAAATAGTTAGTTTTTTTCATTTAGTAGTAATTATGTATCCTTTTTGTTATATATTTTTAAAAATATGATAAAATTGTTTTACTCAATGTAAATAGAATATAAGGTAATGCCAGATGGATAAAGACATCTGATTGGATGAGCTTGTGACGTTACTGATCACACACGCCATAATGTTGTATATACAAAACTATACGGAGCACAAATTAGATTGTTAGAAATAAGGTCTAGCTTTGTAAATTAAATAGGCCTATTAAATATACCTTTAAAATTCACTCCACTGTTCAATTAACGTCATTACTCTACCTAAAAAATATGTATGTTTGGCTGTCTTTATATTCAAATATAACTGCTGTGTACTGGGTGACGTAAGCAATGACATAATCAAATTCTTCCAAGTGGTGTTACCGTTCTATTCTCTTTACATTGGTTTTACTGATCTAGATTCCACTTACATGCTATGGCATCAGGAACTCGAAAGTTCATTGCCACATTTACAGAAGTACGCCACCTATACCTATCCTGAGCTAGTTCTATCCAGTCTACCTCATTACACTCTATCTCTTTCAGTTCCATTCTAATGTTATACTCCCATCTGCACATAGCTCTTTCCAATGGGTCTCTTCCCATTGGGTTTTCCAGTAGGCCTAAGTACCCTGAACATGAACTAGATTCTCTTATTATTATTATTATTATTATTATTATTATTATTATTATTAGCACCGCGTCTTACTACCCATTCGGGTTATACGCACTTACGCTAATGTGTAATGGTAGGGTGATTGTGAGATGAAATGAAGGACCTACAGTTTAACGTGGAATCCGAACCACGGTGGAGGCCTGGCATTCCCCACATTCACAAGATGTCTTGTCAGAGGTGAAGGAAGGGTTTAGTAATCAGATAAATCTTTGCCGGGACCGAGGATTAAAACCCGGCTGCCAGCATAGAAGTCTGACACCTTACCCCTAGACCACCAGGTCACCTAGATTCTCTTATTCACTCTGCATGTATTGCCTACTGTAGTCCACGAGACTCCACTATCCTAACATTGTATTGTGATGAGACCACGTTTCACACCCATAGAGAACAGCCTAAAATTATTGCTTTGTAGAAAAAATAAAACTACACCATGATTTGACGTATAGTTTTCGCTGGTTTACGTGCATAAAATACGCGCTATTCGTTGGGTGAGATGGGCTATTAAAAATGTCTTATATGTTCGTCCCCCCTTTTAACTTTGCACCACGTCTTACTACCCGCTTAGGATGTACGCTTATGTACTAATCAAGCTATTTATACGAAGTGTACCCATATTTGCATGGAGATTCATTTGGGAAAAACAAACAACTTCAGTACATCCGACTGAGATTCAAACTTCGATCTCTACGTCATCAGCAGTCTAATCTACTTAGAGTGTAGCACCTCAGACCATACGACCACCGAGGCAGGGTTTGTCCTACAACCTTAGTACTAAAATGCATGGTGCTAGGGATGAATATATGCTGGTGTGTGCTGTCCTAGATTAAGCTAGCTTGTAAGCCACGTGGCGTGCTTTGAGTTTTTAAATTTCCTGGTAAGTCTAAATACATAAATAACACCGGCAATCAAATTGCTATTACTAGTTTTAAAATTAAAATTAGAAAAAATAATTTGGGGTTCTGAAATTACTGATTCCATCAGAACACGACTTAAAAAACCAACTTCATAATTGAACAGACAAAACACGCATTCTTTGTGCCTTTAGTTCATCACTATTTAAGAGGAAGCCACAATTTACTCAAAATATAATTTTTTCTGTCTTTCTGAGAATTTTGCATGTAACCCTAAGCTTAGTAAACTAACGTGCTATTGATTGATCCAAAGTGTTAGAATTAAAGTAAATAATGTTGTTTACACAAATATAATTTTAACATACATATTTGAGCATAAATATTAATTCTGGCCACACTTTGATAGCATTTAAGATAAGTTCACTAACATATTTAACTTTCTACTAGCGGTCAGAGATCCTGGCTATGGATCCAGAGGTCCCGCGTGCGATCCCCGGGGCTTCCAGAATGTATCTGGGAAACAGTGGGACTAGAATGAGGTCAAACTCAGCCTCGTGAGGACAAATGAGGAGATACTTGAATAAAAAAAAGTAGCAGCTATGGTTTAGAAAACTAAGATTAACGGCTGGAGGGATCGTTGTGCTGACCACATGACACCCTCTATCCACAAATATTGGCACTATCATCTCTTATGGTGGCAGCCGCTCGCTCGGTATAGCTAGCTTGTGGGCTCACATCATGGAGTAGGCCTGTT
Source organism: Timema monikensis (assembly GCA_902151445.1). NCBI lineage: Eukaryota > Metazoa > Arthropoda > Insecta > Phasmatodea > Timematidae > Timema > Timema monikensis. The sequence continues at coordinate 33,070 of CABFVZ010000643.1, forward strand.
TTTAATTTTTATTAAATAAGCAGACTTATAACTGAAATTATCTGTGGTCAAGGTCAAAGTTGTATCCGGAGGAGGGGGGGGTGGAGTTCAATTGGGAACTTTGGGTTTGAGTCCCAGCCATGTAAATTAAGAATGTTATTTAGTAAATTGTTTATTACTTTCCCTCCACGTAGCTGCGGGTACATTTCCTATATAATATACCTTCTTCGTCCCTACAAAATTAGCTCAAATACGCAGATAGTCTTGAGTGGGTAGTAAGATGAGGGGCACATAATTTTTTAATTAATTTTATTCTAATCGGTAACTCTTTGGGCAACCTATAATCAGCTCTATAATACTCTCGTGTTAGACTGGACTGCTGGTGACATTGGGGTTCGAATCCCAGTTGAGTGTGTTGAGATTTTTTTTTTCTAAATGGGTTATTACTCGCCCTTTATGCACACGTGAGTACATTTTGTCTAAAATGATACCTTCCTAATTCCTACTCCACTAGCGTAGTTAAGGTTTGCGTTCAAATCGAGGTGACCTGGTGGTCCAGGGGTAAGGTGTCAGACTTCAGTGTTGTGGGTCCGGGCTTCAATCCTCGGTCCTGGCACAGATTTATCTGATTGCCAAACCCTTCCTTCTTCACCTTTGAGGAGACGTGTATTAATCACAACTTGTGAATGTGGGGAATGCCAGGCCTCCACCGTGGTTCAGATCTCACTTTAAACTGTAGGTCCTTCATTTCATCTCACAATCACCCTACCATTACACATTAGCATAAGGGCGTATAACCCGAACGGGTATTATGACCCGGTGCTAATAATAATAATAATAATAATAATAATAATAATAATAATAATAATTCAAATCGAGCGGGTAGAGAGATGGAATGTAAAATAAAAATAGTTTAGTAGAAAACTTGTTGACCTTAGTGGTCTTGGCGTAAAGCGTTCGCCTCAAGACAAAATATTCGTGGGTTCAAACCCAACTGAGGTCAACGGATTTCTCTTGAGCGATGAAAATTTGCAGCACAGCTTTCTTCGGAAAGGAAGTAAAGCTCTCGATACCATGTCGATTGTGGTATGTAACAAGGTATGTGAAATATCTAGGTAGACCCTTTCTCTCTCGCTCATAGAAATTCTCGTGTGCTGATATATTCATTCGGTTCAGCAAGTGAACATTAAATACCTAAAATAAAAAATAATATAAATAGAAAAACTTAAATAAATTATAAAATTACCAACAAAAAAGGCGAATAAATCAAATTGTAGTCCTAAACTATTACAATGCGAGTTCTCATCACAAGAAAAATAAAAGCATCTTAGGTTGGGAGAATAAAAAAAAAAAGGTCACCAAAATTTATTTAGCGGTTATCATTCTCCTCCAAGGGGGTAAAGGCACATGAATGACATGTGTATTGAAGCATGGGTGGACCTTTTCACGCAGCAGAGAGAGGATATCTGGCTTGGTTGTTTTTTTTCGGTTGTAGGTCGAGAGGGAAAAAAGGAGGGTGAAGGAGTAGGGGAGAGGGTAAAGGTGGTTGTCAACTTGTAAGCCTCTACCGTGGTATGGGAAACATGACGTGAGCAGAAGAAAACATATCCCTCCAGTTATTGAAGGGGACCCCTATGTTGTGCCTTCTGTCATAGCTACTCCAAGCTTTTACTAAAGGACATTATATCTCGCTTTATTTTATTTAGAGAAAAAAAATCTCCTTCGTAATACGAATGTTAGAATGAGCCATCAAATTAATATATATATATATATATATATTTATATTGCCACATCTTACTACCCGTCCGGAATATCAACCTTTAATTATACTCATGAAGTAAGGTTGTAGGTTATATATTATTATTATTAGCACCACGTCTTACTACTCGTTCGGGTTATACGCACTTATGCTAATGTGTAATGGTAGGGTGATTGTGAGATGAAATGAAGGACCTACAGTTTAACGTGGAATCCGAACCACGGTGGTGGCCTGGCATTCCCCACATTCACAAGTTGTCTTGTCAGAGGTGTAGGAAGGGTTTGGAAATCAGATAAATCTGTGCTGGGACCGAGGATTGAACCCCGAACCCCAGCACAGAAGTCTGACACCTTACCCCTAGACCACCAGGTCACCCTGTAGGTTGTATAATTTAAAGGAAATGTACTGTACATATATTTATGTAGAAGAAGAGTGAGGACCTTCTTGAAAAAAACCACTCCCGGTACAACCAGCAGGGATTCGAGCCCTGACCTCCCCGTAGCAGACTAGACTAGATATATACTTATCACCGCGTCTTAACACCCGTTCGAGTTACAAGCCTAATTATTAATTACACTAATGGGTTAGGAATTGGGAAGGTTGAGTATAGAGGAAGTTAACGCGCATATACGTGGAGGGAGGGTGGAAAAACATTTAGGAAAGACCACACCTGGTTCACACGAGCGAGATTTGAACCTCGATCTCCCCGTCCTCGGCAGTTTAGCTCAACACGAAACTAGCGCATTAGCTGACTACGCCACCGAGGTGGGTACCAGACTAGATGAAACTGGCATTTAGTCCGTGCTCTTAATGAAGATAGTTTATTTGCCTATTATTAAAAATTATGTTCTCAATTGAGGAGAGAACGTATTAAAACCCGTTTCAGTGGCCGCATGGGCTAGTGCGCTACTCTCCTCTGTTGCACTAGATTGCCAAAGACGGGGAGATTGGGGTTCAACCCCTGTCGGATGTACTAAGGGTGTGTTTTTCTAAATGGTTTTCCACCCTCCCTCACGTAAATGGGGGATCAATTATTCTAAAATAAAACCTTCATAATCCCTATCACATTAGTGTAATTAGTACACAGGCGTAGTAGGACGTGGTAATAAATAAAGTATTATAGTAAGAAATTTAATTTGATAAGTCAAATCCAAAATTTACCCACATCTACAAAATCACCTTCCGGCCTCGTTGGGTTGTGGTCAGTACACCTGACTACGAAACTAGGGGTCCTGAGTTCGATTCCTTGCTGGTACCTTGGGTATTTTTCTCTTATGGGTAATTATCCCAATGGTCACCAGGGGCTGGTATATTAGGCTTAACCTAGGTTTAAGATTCCCACTGGCTAACACCTCCATATTCAATATGATCACATCATCTTATTGCAGGTACGTGTAGACAACCTACATAGGGGTACCCTAGAGACAACTCTCTGTGCCAACAGAGAGGCTAATAGTCTACATACAGGCGACCGGACAGGAAGTCATGTCCCTTCTGATCAGTAATACCACACGGGAATATATATATGAATCTCGGAAACTCGACACTCGATAACTCGACATTCCGTGTAACTCTACACGTACATTTACACACAGTTGTTGTCGCCAGTCATCACAATCCAAGGTCATTCAACTGTATAACCTCTCAGTCTGTGTAACTCGAGTGGAACAGTCATGCTGTGGTGTTTTTGATAGTTTTTCAATTCAGTAACGTGTTATTCGAATCAATACAATATATGTAAAGTATTGTACCACATTTCTGTATATTACACGTATGTATATACACCATTATATTAACACGTAACATATTGTACTACACGTATATTACTGTTACTGTACTGCACAATGCTACAGTACAGTACAACTGTACAGTGATTCATCCTTGTTTAGTAAACATGCATCTAATACAAGTTCATTCGTAAAACTCGACATCTCAATAACTCTAAACCATCTCAGTCCACATTAGGTCGAGTCTCCAAGACTCTACTGTATATATACTCATATATATTCACAGCTATTGGGGTTTGGATGTTATTTCTTGTTTATTATTAAGTTAATTTGTAAGCCGTGTTTTGCAATAGCTAATCTGTTCAGAATAAGTTGTGGTAAATAGAGCCGGGGGAAATATGTGTTGTATAGTCAGGATGAATAATAAAATGCAAATCACGAATTTGGACTTGTTTTCAGCCCCTTCCTTACCTCATTACCCGTTTGGGTTATACGCCTACATACTATCTGGTGGGTTGAGGATGAATAAGGTTGAATTTATGGGAGGTGTATCCACATTTTCGTTGAAGGAGAGAGTAAGACTTTTTTTAAAAACTCTGTACAATCTACAGGGATTCCGACCCCAATGATCCCATCATCAGATGCCCAGTCAATTGTGATAGTGACGCCTTAGACTATGTGGCCATCAAAGCAGGTACTAATTAGTTGAACCAATTGAAAGTTTTGACGAAAAGTCTTTCATAAAAATATTGGTAAAATTAAAAAGTTTTAATCAATAACATAGATATCTATCAAAAATAAATATTTATATTTGTTTTGCTAAAAGTAATTCTTAGTTTAGTCTTACAAACGAAACTAATATACACTTAAAGCGATTCATAAAATAGGCTAAACATGAACGAATAAAAATTTCAAAATAATCTATAATTGATACAAATGTGCTAGATTTAATTGCTATTATTTACGATAAACGGTCAAAAGTATCATACATCACAGATTAATCTATTAAACAAAATATACTAAGGATACCCACACTATTGGTCACATGGGCTATGACTTCGCTTACACAATAAATTAGATTACTGGGGATGAGGAGAAAGGAACCAATGACGTGTCGTGGAGTGTTGACAGGTTCAGCAGAGTCTTTTAAAACTGACTGTAATATGTTCTAACTTCCTTGATTTCTATTTGACCGTTTATTCATAGGCTAAACTCTACAGTACATACCTAACATACCTGGCCAATGAGTGTTCTGCTGAGTGAATATAATATTTCACAGGGGTGGCTTAAGCTAAAAAATTTACATATGACCCACTTCGGTGGCCACATGGTCTAAGGCGATACTCTCGCAGTAGACTAGACTGCCAATGACGGGGAAACCGAGGTTCGAATCTCAGTCAGGTGTACTGAGGGTAGTTTTTTTCAAAATTGTTTTCTACTCTCTCTCTCTCTCTATCCACGCAAATGCGTGTACACTTCCTCTAAAATATAGCCTTCCTAATCTCTAAGACCATTAGCGTAATTAGTATAAAAGTGTTTCAAGCGTTAATTTAGGGGTAGCAGTACAATTACAGCTGTATATTAAGCATTCAACACTTGTATCAAGAACTCAATTAACTCACAGGATTGTTGTGCTCGGGGTTGGATCTCCTGTCTCTGAACTGAGGGTTCAACGTTCCGTGCTGACCGGTTATACAGGGGTTTGTTTTAAATGGTTAAATAGTTTCCCAGATGATCCCTAGGCAAATTCTGATGAATTTCTTTGACGTTTAGCCTTTTAACCTCGTGTCCTTTGAGTCGTAGAGTGGCCCGAATAGAGAGTAAGCCACGTGGGTACCCACTTAACAAAAAAATATATTTTAAAATTAAGTGTGAGGGCCTACATTTACTTAGAACCTGTGTCGAGCTTGAATCTCAATTTTTTATCTTTTGCTGAAAAATAAATGTTTAACCAATAAATGCAACTGACAATTTACCCTACAGGAAAGATATAGCTTTGAATAAATGCACCCACAGTGACGGGTAGATTTGTCTATAAAACATTTTCACAACAAAACCACTCCTAATTCAACCAGCTGAGGTTCAAACCTATTCTCTCCATCACCAGTAATATAATCTATTTCATGGATGACGTCTTCAAACCCGTCACACTCAACGCTGATGTTCCACCAACCTCAAGGATTTGACATCGGCCGAGGCTAATTGTTTGTTGAAAAGCGTAACTACATAAAAAAATAAGACAGATTCTAGTTCCATTCCTTTATTTGAAGTCCATTTAACTTAAAACCAATACCACCCGTTTCTCTTTCCTCCAGTTCAGTTCCATTTCTCGACTATCTAGCAACGTTGTTCGTTGACACAGTGAAAGCTGAATACCAGGAAGACTGTTGAAAGTGAAAACAGTATATCCTTCCCTCCTCTCCTCCACAAAAGTTAGCCAAGCTCTAGACTGAAATCTTGTCTACGACCCCTCCCCAGTCCTCTACCACCTTTATGTCACATTTCCTACCCCACCACACCCTCTCTCGAGGAAAAAAAAAACAAATCCTACCCCGGGCCCTAGGACAAGGGCGCTCGGCCGTCCATGCATTATGTATCGAGAGGAGACCATGCGTGAAATCGGGCGTCGCGGCTACGCTTCCCCCCTCGTTCCTCCCCCTCTAGTTCACCCATCTTGACACCCCCCTTCCATCCACCACCCCTTCCCTAAGAGTCAACTCAAGTTTTCGGACGCCGGCCGCTACCACAGACGTCGTTTGGTTTCCTTCTCGCTAAAATTATATTATGAATTTCACGAATATGATTACTTAAGGGTGACCCGAACTGGTGGACATGTGGACAAAGTTGTTAGTCTTGTCTAGCCTGGTTTACTAGTGACAGGGATATCTTACTTTTGATCCTGAAAAGTTTATAACGATTTCCTTAGGTGTTTTCTCACTTTTCCACAGCGTGAAGAAGGGGGACTTTTCCTTTAAATTCTACCTTTCTCATCACTACTCTATCAGTGTAAAGATGAGGACAACTCTGACTTGAAGTGAGATTCGTAGTACTAAATCATGTTAAGATGGATTATTTTTCAAATTTTTTCAAATCTTTAGCCTACCTTGAGCCCACTTTTCAATATTGAATTTTAGTGTTGTGCGAAGCTTTGAAATGTCGAAGCTGAAGTTAAAGTTCAAATCACCTTTGCTTCGACATCAACACCCACCATGAACTTCTCTTATTAAATACATTTTGAAGGAGGAAGGAAACTTATATGTATTATGAACATATTAGAGATATATCACTAAGTATGAAATATTTAAACATATAATTATTTTATAACAGCTACTGAACCATATTTTATCAGATTAGTTATTAAATTTGCTTACACATAGGAGTAGTTGGCGGGACCACCTGGTACTCGATACCGATTGGCTTAGAGCTCGTCACGTGACCACGCCCTCTCGCTCTAATTGGCTGTTGGCTTCCCCCTCCCACATCACCATTTCCCCCTCACCCTGACCACCTTTCCACGGTTCGTATGTGTGAGACGTATGGGAACACCACTATGATTGGCTGTTATTTATATCACTGGCTGAGTACAGTGCTTTCCCCTCCCCCTCTAAGTTTGACCCCCTTTCCCCTCTGGTTATTTTCATGACGAAAAGGGGTTAGCGACCTGTTGTCCTCCTTCAATGTCGCAAAGGTTTATTTATGGTCTTCTATGTGGCAATGAGTTTTCCCTAATGACTGGCGCCAGTTTGGCGGTTCGACAAGACAGGAATAAATCACGACCTTGAATGATGTCGCAACCCTCCCCTTCTATGTGGAAAAGGGTTTTCTTTAATGTATGGCACCAGTTTGGTGGCTCGACAAGACAGAAATAGTTCACGACCTTGAATGATGTCGCAACCCTCCCCTTCTATGTGGCAATGGGTTTTCCCCGATGACTGGTGCCAGTTTGGCGGTTCAACAAGACAGGAATAGCTCACGACCTTGAATGATGTCGCAACCTTCCCCTTCTATATAGCAATGGGTTTTCCCTAATGGCTGGCGCCAGTTTGGTGGCTCGACAAGACAGGAATAGTGCACAACCTTGAATGATGTCGTAACCTTCCCCTTCTATGTGGCAATGGGTTTTCCCTGATGACTGGCGCTAGTTTGGTGGCTAAAAAAGACAGGAATAGAACACGACCTTGAATGATGTCACAACCCTCCCAATCTAGAAGAGATGACAGGAATAGCTCATGACCTTGAAAACGTGAGCTAGTACATGAGGTCATTGACCCTGGTAACCCTCCCTCGGCAATGGGTTTTCCCGATGACGTCATCGTACCGTCGCAACCCTGATGACTCATACCTGGCGCCAGTTTGGTGGCTTGACAAGACAAGTAGAGACAGGAATTGATCACGACCTTGAATGATGTCGCAACCCTCCCCACACCTCTATCTGGTAATGGGTTTTCCCAATGTCGTCAACGACATGTCGCAAACCCCTATGTGATAATGGGATTTTTCCCGGTGATGTCGCTACTAGAGAGCATTGACACAGCTAGACTATGCACAATCAGGGGCCTCGGAAGCCATGTGGTGATTTATAATCCTCAGTTAGGGGCCTCTATCCCCCATCCTGAAAGTCTACAAAATTGGTTGTTTGGTATCGTCCGTCGACATGCGCGGATGTAGGTATCCATAATGGACCGGAAGAGTAAGGTAGAAATGTTCCAGCGTTTGCGTGGAGTGAGGGCGAGTAGAAAACCATCCCCAGTTCACCCGAGCGAAATTCGAACTCACAACCTCTCACGTCATAACTAAATGAGTTAAACGTGGGCCAAACGTCTATGTATTAATTATGATAGTGCGGGAGGAATGATTAAGAAATGTTCCGGAGGGAGAAATACCAACAGTTTACCCGGCAAGGATTTGATTGCCCCCCGCTAGAATTAAATGATACTGACATCTAGACGGTGTGCCCAAAAGGATTTGAACTTTGACATATTAGCACCACTAATGTCTATTAGAACGGTCGTACATCCTTCCGAGTGCACACCGCATTTGCGAGAGTGGAAAAAAGGGTTTTGATAATCGACTAGATTTTCCATCTAGGTAGAATGTGCACCAGCATTTGGTTCGGGAAAACCCTAAAAATAGTTTCACTGTTTAGATAGCGTTTATAAATTAACTAAGTTTAGGTTAAGGTAACGTGACTAGTTCACACACACACACACACACACACACGAACACCAACAGACGTTCATTTTTATTTATAAATTGTAACGGTAGATAGCTACCCAAGGATAGAGTGATAAATATAGAAATAACCGTTTTATTCCTTGAGCCACTTATAACAACAGAAAAAAGTTTTATTTTAATATCATGTAATGTTCTCATCTATATTTTGTGGAAATAATATATAACTCTTATGACATTAATTCATAAGTAATATTAAATTGAGTAACTTGAATTTAATGTCCGCAACTATATTTTGACAAAATAATAAATAACTACATAAATTCATAAGTTATAACAGGGTCGAGGAAGATATAAAATGTACCTGCCCATGTGTGAAGGCCAAGCGGCTAATCAACGGTCGACCTAGATTCAATCCCACCCTACCTTCCTGCTAATAGCCAAGAAGTTAAGCTTATAAGTATTTAGAACTGCGTCTTACTACCCGTAAGGGGTACAACCCATGGAGGATGAATGAGGGAACCACCCTCAGTACACACACAAGACAGGGATTTGAACCCCGACTCCCTCCCATCACCATTTATTTAGATAACACGTGGTACCCAGTGATGCTCTTTTTCTTTTATAGATTTGGTTGTATATTAAATTATTATTTTCCGGACTGCACTCATTACCGAACACAAAATTTAAGAGTTTAATTTTGGATAGCAAAAATGACAGTACATTATAATATTTATCATTATTAACACGTGCTTTTTTAAATTTCAACTGTAGCGAACCAAGCTGGAAACTAATATCGAGCAAACACTGCTGGGCCATTCTCCCAACAAAAGCCCACCAACATTTGTTTTTGTTTGATAACTACTGTCAGCATGTACGTGTGTAGACGATTAAGTACAAACTACGCTAACGGATTGATAATTGGAAGGTTTGAATTTAGCGGAAGTAAGCCAGCATTTTCGTAGAGGGAGAGTGGAAAACACCTCTAGTTTACCAGACCTAGATTCGAACCTTGATTCCCGGACCCCCAGCACAGAAGTCTGACAACTTTCCCCTAGACCGCCAGGTCACCCACTAGCATAAATGTAATAATATACACTGTTATAAAAACAATGAGACAAAAGGAGCATCTATGTCCACCAAAGAGCATAACAATCAATTTTACTTTCATACTTGAGTTAAGATAATATATGGCTGCTTAAAGATAATAAACTATTGGTTTAAAAATATATTCCTGTATAAACTTTTTTATATTTGAACGATAGGGCCTACTACAACTTTACAATCATGAGTCATTTCATATTTCAAATAGTTGTGGATGTATGATCAAAGTTTGAAATTTCTGCTTATAGAAAGTGCCCTTAAAGTCAATTGCATTGAAAAACAAGAACTAACATTTGGTTTGTAATGATAAACAGTGCCTAGATACTAAATTTAATTAAAATCGTTGGAGCTTAATTTGAGAAAAATTGATTTTTTCTCTTTTCGCCCTTCAGTAAGCAACCATTAATTTTAGAGTTGGATATCTAATTATAAAAACTCCTTGGGTGTAACTTATGAAAACCAAGTTTTAACCTGATTGGTAAAATGGTTTCAGCTCTATTCCGAGACTTAGGCAGGCAAAGAGACAGACAGACGGCTTCGCGAAAACCACTTTTCGTTTTCAGGTGGTCATAAAACGTTGACATTTATCGAAATCCCGCATTTGATTACTGTGACAATCACAACAATTCTATTTCCGAATGTCGAGACGAAGTAAAAAGAGCATCACATTCCACCGAAGAGCATAAAACATCTAGCATACACTGTTAAAAACCATTAAGAAAAGAGGCATATTTTTGTCCACCAAAGATAATTTACAATCAATTTAACTTTCTAGATTTCAGTCAAAAATATCTATAAGCTATTGGCCTCCATCTCAAAATCTATTGATTTTATAAAGATACATTTCAAGCAAAATACATGTAGGCTATATTTAAAAGTACTGTAGTACATATTTACAATTATAAATATTTACAGAGATGTAATCAAAATTAGAAATTTCTTCTTATGTAGTGTTCCCTCAAAGTCAATTTCGTAGAAATGAAAATTGCCATTTTGTTTGTAATATTAAACAGTGTCTAGTCACACAATTTAATCAAAATCGTTAGAGCTGATTTTGAGAAAGTCTGTGTTTTTTTTTTTGCCCATCAGTAAACCACCTTTAATTTTAGGATTGGATGTATAATTCCAAAAACTCCTCGAGGGAACCTTATGAAAACCAAATCTTATCTTGATTGCTAAAATAGTTTCGGCTCTTGTTCGAGATACAGAAAGACGGCACCGCAAAAAATAACTTTTTCGGTTTCAGTGGGCCATGATACGTCGATATTTTATCAAACTTTCGAGCATTTTTTTTTTACAATCTCAATACTTCTCTCTTCGAGGAGTTGAGATAAAGTAATTAAATAAGTGTTATGTAGCAATAACAAAAACTTTATCTTCTTCTCTGCGTCAACATTTTTTTGCATGTTTCAAGCTTCACTCCAACTTCACTTCGCATTTTAAAAGTGACCTTCACAATCCCATATTGATTTTATAATGATCTTATATTTGTATAGTGTTGTTTATCTTCTATACAATTTTTTATAAGTGTAAATCAATGTTTTGTGATATCTTTTGAGTATCAAACACTCCATTCGTATTTACGTGGAGGGAGAAAGTGAAAACACTTTTAGAAAATACTACCCTCAGTACACCCAATTATATTAATTTAAAGCCACATGGCTGACTCACTCACTAACATTCATGTTTAATCCCTTCCAGACTAGCTAGAATCTTTAAATTTGACAAACTTATAACTTCTAGCCTGTAACCAACGGGAAAATCCCAAAAAGTTAAAAAAATTAAATTTAACCCCTGAAAAAGATTCAAAATTGCGAAGAAACTTTAAAGCCAGTGCGGACCTTTCTATGGAAGTCTCTCGTGGATAAATGGTAAGACCCATCAAAAAACGGCTCTGGAATTAGATTAGTATGGATTCACTTGCAAAGAAAATCCACTGGGGGTTTGGAGGTGGAGCCCCCAACGAGCAAAGCAAGTCAGTATTCCAAACCCAATCTCCCTGTCATGGGCAATCTAGTGCAAAACGTGAGTAATGCTTTATATTATACAGCCCCGAAACATGTATTTATCCATAATTTTTTTAGTCTAACTGATACCTGAGCTCATTGAACCATCATTATATATTTCATTTATATCCATTCCTGTTCCAGCCTGTGAGTTGGGTCAGTTATTTCATTCAAGTAATATATTTTCCACTACCGGCTTGCTATGCCCGTCGTCGCTTCATATGCCTAATTAATCTATCTTAAGACTAAGACAGGCACAACATCCAGTCCCCAGGCGTAAATTAATCACGGTAAAAGGGTAAACCAATAATCCACCAATGATACATTTTTTAGCCATGCCGGGAATCAAAGCTGGGACATGTATTTCTGTAACCTTGTTACAACATGTAAAGAAGAGAATGGCTTGGCTTACCACTTCTACCCCAGTTGACTCGTCACGACAAGGCTCCACGCTAGAACAACAATGCGGCACGGCTCATTTCAGACTGACCTGAGGATCATAGTTCGCTGCTCACTTCTAATTGTGCCTCATCCAAGAAAATAATAGACAGTCGATATACGCAGACTGGGTGCGCGCTGACAGCTGTGATTGGAAGATAACGGAACTATTGTTCGGCGTTCGTTTTAATTATGCCTAGACTGTGTGAGCATGTTTCAGAACAGTACTACCTTATTTACCCCTCTAACCATCCTTACTTCCCGCGCTTTGAGAACTCATAACACCAAGCGTGTGTATATAATGGCTGGACTCAGTAGTGACAGTACACATTGCACTACGATCGCTTGGTGAGGCACTTTGGTCTTGGATAGATTTAGCTTTGTTTATTTCTAAATTCATTTTGGCATTAATCCTTCAAAATTACCATTTGGGATGTTAAATTATAAATTGAATCTTTATTTAGTCATAGCGGGTCTCCTGAATTTTTCTTAAAGACTATGACTAAACGTAATATTGTTGCATGGTTGGACTCAAAACATTTGTCAGATAGGGAAACACTTTTATCTGCTTCATGGATGGGTTTACGTTTTATAGCACCGCCATTTTAGGTCTTGTGTTGTAATGGGCTGTATTATATTGTAATTTTGTCAAATCTTATGTTGTAAGATTATGCCTCGTGTTATTAATGGGAATTTATTTGTTATTGTTAAATATCGGAGATTTATTCTTTGTTGGTCAAATCAGGGGCCGCGAGTTGGCGTGCTTTTTCTTTTAACTCTAGTTGAAATGTTTAACGTTAGTTCTCCTAAATATACCGAATGTTTCTATTTTTGTTGTATATTTCTATTACGCCCATTTATGGCTATTAAGATATTCTTTTATTTAGAACATTTTGTCTATTACTCTGATAAATTGAGAGTTGCCGATGGCGACTAGCTATTATCTTTTTGATATTACCATAGTCTAGGGTTTACCATCGCCATTTTTCATTATTATTGTTATCCATACCAGATTTGTGCGAAGGTCAATTTAACCGTAATTGTTTAACGTGTTTGTTTGGTCATTTATGAACTTGGGGAGGCGTCTTGCATATTTATTGTGTTATTATTACTCTTCGGCCATTGTTTATGGATACAGCGCCTAACGCTGGGCATGCCTCAATCTCTCATAGAGCCTTTTTGTCATTTTGTTGACTAAAAATAAAACCCTCTTGTAACCAAATTGTCTGTTATTTATGGGTATATGAATACATAAATAGGGGGGAGCGGAGGATTACACTTCAGTAGAAAGACACGTTACTGACTGAGCTAGAGTATTGGTTGGACAATCGCTACCTTGTGTTTAAAAATGGTTTAATACAATTTGGATGATTTTTTATTATTTTAAATTTTAGCACCGAGTACTACTACCCGTCTGGGATGTATGTAAGCTTGGATCTTCCAATAACATGTTTTGAGAGAGTTTGAATAGACATATGTATTTTTATAGTAAGTCAGAACGTTGAATAATAATATATGACTGAATGTTTATGAGATGCTTAGAGCGATAAAATGCATAATAAAATTGACAACTGTAGACACCTCTCTTCAATTTGTCAAGTCAAAGGAAGATAAAATTAAAGTTTGGGCGTCTTTAAAAATGCCGACTTTAAAAAAACAGTCTTGTCGAGATTCAAAAGAGAGAAAGACAAATACACAAGCTCATCACACTACCATAGTTCCAAATTGCAAAGGAAAATTGATAAAACCCACCTCGATAGCGTAGTTAGCTAACGCGCTAGTGACATGTTGAGCTAGACTGCTGAGTACGGGAAGATTGAGGTTCGAATCTCACTCTGGTGATCTGGGGTGTTTTTTCCCAAATGGCTTTCCACTCTTCCTCCACGCAAATGCGGGTTCACTTCCTCTATATGCAGCCTTCATAATTCCTAACCCATTAGCGTAATTAGTACTTAAGCGCAGGCTTATAGGCCAAACGGGTAGTAATAATAGGTGCTGAGTATTATTGTTATTATTGATAAAACCACAGATAGTCTACCAACCAAAAACCATGATAAGTAGTTATAGTCATAAAAGACGGTATTTAGAGAAATTCTGGTTTTAGATCACGCCATATTAGAAAAGTTTGATTTAAGCGTTCCAAATAATAGTTGTGGGTCGAGATATGTAAACGTATTTTTTTTGCCGTCGTAACGAGGGACGCAAATTCAACAGAAAAAGAACATCATAGTTGATATAGTAACGGGAACATTCAAGCAACAAGTAAAGTGAGACTAAGGAACATAGTATTACTTGACACTTAGGTCCATCGGTCTCCCACGTGTTTCAAGATCACCCTAGCTGTGGTAACAAGTGACGTCAAGACGTAACAAAATAAAATCATTGTCTTTTTTTTTATGGTAAAAATTACAAGCGAAGCCAAATATTTTTTTATTGTTTTATTAGTAGGCCTAAGTTTGAAACAATTAACAGCTTAATCTATAGGCCAGGATTAAGGAGAGCAGTATAACTTATATATAAAGTGCACCCCCATTAGCGAGTAAAGTAGATAATAAATCGCATCAATACACAACAGTTTAAAAATAACCGAAAATACATTAATTCGAGAGTCCCGTCAGAGGAAATTGAGTCTTTTGTGAGCCTAACAACTTAAACTGGATGATCACCATTGTGGGTATTTTTGTAGTAATATCAAAACTAAAACTTGCTTGGAGCAACTCTTTTAGTTTAAAAAGGTGGTATGTTATCTTCAACAGCTTAGGGGTACCTGGTGGTCTAAGGGTTAGGTGTTGGACCTCTGGTTCTGGGGGTCCGGAGTTCAATCCTCGGTCCCGGTGCAGATTTATCTGATTGCCAAACCCTTCCTTCACCTCGAACAAGACGTATATTAATCACAACTTGTGAATGTGGGGAATGCCAAGCCTCCACCGTGGTTCGGATTCCACGTTAAACTGTAGGTCCTCCATTTCATCTCACAATCACCACATCACACATTAGCGTATAACCCAAACGGGTAGTAAGACGTGGTGCTGCTAATAATAATAATTCAATGGCTTAGGTGAATTTATTATCGGGGCTATTAGCTTATGGGACCACATTTAAAATTAACTTCTAATCACTCGTATTGGCACTTGGTTTTGTGACGAGTGAAGCCTTTGTGTGATTTTAACCCACTGGGACTATAACCCACACAATACATCAGAGGATATGAAGGTGTTACGTCTCAACGGTTGAGGCCTGTTCTATTTAAGATTATATTGAGAGCACACGTCACCTTACTCTCGACGTGCGTGTGTGTGTGTGTGTATGTTGTGGATAGAGGGGGATAAAGGGGGGAAAGGGGCGTGGCGTTGTGGGTGGAGGGTAACATAATATCCGCCATTGATTGGAGCGGCGGGAACCAGTGAAGCGCGAGAGATGGCCGAACTGTGTGACTCGGACTCGGGATGTTGTGTCTTTCCTACAAGGTTCACTCATTGGACTGATAAACTCACTAGAGTTGACCTGTTTCAACACTTGTTAATCACAAATTGGCAAAATGATTTAGTTGTTATCCACTTTGGTGGACGAATAGTTTCAGGCGTCACTTACGCAATAGACTGGACTGTTACCGACAAAGAGATCAGGGCTCAATTATCAGTTGGGTGTGCTGAGGAGGGTTTTCCTGAATATTTTCCCACACTCTCTCCAAACAAATGCTAGCACATTTATTCTAAATTCTACGTTCCTCATTCTATTACCTTATAGTGTGATTTATTAATGTGTTTTAGTAACCGTTTGGGCTATACACAGTTTAGTTTAATTAGTAGACGATAAACATGGCGAAATAAACAATTATTCAGTTTTTTTAAATGTTATTACGATCTTTTTTTATGTAGCTCCTTTTTATTTGTGCTTTTAAAAGGCATCGTATCGAAAAGGTGAAATGCTTTCAAGAAGTCTAAAATTACCACGTCAATTAATAGGGTTGTCTATTTGATGAATTTAAAGCTATTTTGCGAAGCGGGTTGCATCTTCAATTGTAGCACCAAAATAACTCAAAGTACTATTCATTCTATGAGGAAGCTTGTTTATCTGCTGATAATACACTTCCTTTTATCGCTGGCTAGTATAAAGCTTTTCGCCTACCAGGGCGTACCGCGCCGCTCCAAACCACCATGTGGAACATTCCAAGCGCCTTCCTCCAGAGCACCATGTGGAACATTCCTAGAGCCTTCTTCCGGAGCATCGTGTGTAACATTCCAAGCGCCTTCCTCCAGAGCACCATGTGGAACATTCCAAGAGCCTTCTTCCGGAGCGCTGTGTGTAACATTCCAAGCGCCTTCCTCCAGACCACCGTGTGTAACATTCCAAGCGCCTTCCTCCAGAGCACCATGTGGAACATTCCAAGAGCCTTCTTCCAGAGCACCGTGTGTAACATTCCAAGCGCCTTCCTCCGGAGCGCTGTGTGTAACATTCCAAGCGCCTTCCTCCGGAGCATCGTGTGTAACATTCCAAGCGCCTTCTTCCAGAGCACCGTGTGTAACATTCCAAGCGCCTTCCTCCGGAGCGCTGTGTGTAACATTCCAAGCGCCTTCTTTCAGAGCACCGTGTGTAACATTCCAAGCGCCTTCCTCCGGAGCGCTGTGTGTAACATTCCAAGCGCCTTCCTCCAGACCACCGTGTGTAACATTCCAAGCGCCTTCCTCCAGACCACCGTGTGTAACATTCCAAGCGCCTTCCTCCGGAGCACCGTGTGTAACATTCCAAGCGCCTTCCTCCGGAGCACCGTGTGTAACATTCCAAGCGCCTTCCTCCGGAGCGCCGTGGGAAACATTCCAAGCGCCTTCATCCGGAGCACCATGTGTAACATTCCAAGCGCCTTCCTCCGGAGCGCCGTGGGGAACATTCCAAGCGCCTTCCTCCGGAGCACCGTGTGTAACATTCCAAGCGCCTTCTTCCAGAGCACCGTGTGTAACATTCCAAGCGCCTTCCTCCAGAGCACCGTGTGAAACATTCCAAGCGCCTTCCTCCAGAGCGCCGTGGGGAACATTCCAAGCGCCTTCCTTCGGAGCACCGTGTGTAACATTCCAAGCGCCGTTCGATGGCATCTATATTAAAATCTACCTCAATCTAAATGTGCATTTTAATTACTAAAATTAAATTTGAGAATATAAGACAAAACTCTCACTATTCACAAAAAGAATGAACACATGTTGTAGTACAAAGGCTGCCGGCACTAAACCAACGCACCCGCGTGGTGTCAGAATGACACGAAAGTGCATTCCTCTCTTGGTTCCTTTCGTGTACCCCCACAAACACAGGAAGAGCAGACAAGGAAAATTTCTTTTCGGCTGCGTGCTGGTCTTGGTTCTGTTTTGCTGTGTTTATTATTATTGTTGTTATTGTTATTATTATTATTATTATTATTATTATTATTATTATTATTATTATTATTATTATTACTAACCAAATCTATATCTTTTACTAGGAAAACCAATCCTTTCTTTCTTACTTATAATTTGGGCAATGGAAACATAGTTCGCCCCGTTTATATTAATGATCTTGGTGTTCTCCTGGATAACAAACTACATTTCCACTATCATGTTGACCATGTCATTTCCCAGTCATTGAAATTACTTGGGCTTATTAAATTTATTACTTCATCATTTAAAAAAGTTGACTGTTTTTTATGTCTGTACTACACCCTGGTTAGATCTAAGTTAGAATACGCTACTGTTGCTTGGAATTACCATTACCTTAACTGACTCTCTTAGGTTGTAAAACGTTCAAAGAAAATTTGTCGCTGCGTGATTATGACAGAATTCGAAACCCCTTAGGGCTCCTAACTCTCTTCTCGCGTAGACTTTATTGTGATGCCCTTTTTGTTTTTAATATATTGAATAGCAAAATTTATTGCAAATTTGACCTTGATCATGTAGGCGCTCATATCCCTTCTAGGGCTTCTCGTAATCCAAAATTATTTTTTCTCATTAGCTCTTATAAGGTGAACCCTATAGGTCGTTGTATCCATAGCACCAATTCTAGATTTGTCAAATTAGACTTTTGTCATAAAAGAAAAGTTAAACTTAAGAGAGCTATTTAAGGAAATCCCATACCAATAATTTTTCATGTAGATGTTTTGCCTATAATATTTAAATTTACAATATTTTGATTTATTTTTTGCATATTGTATTATTATTATTAGCACCGCGTCTTACTACCCGTTCGGGTTATACGCACTTACGCTAATGTGTAATGGTAGGGTGATTGTGAGATGAAATGGAGGACCTACTGCATATTGTAACTGCTTTAGTAATTTGTTATTATTGGTAATTTTTATTCTTATCATTATTAATTTTTTTTTGGGACTATTCAACAATATATAAAATTATTTAGCTATTATTGCCTATCTTATTTTCTTGTGTAAATATTTATATTTCTAAGGTAATTGTGTACTTTTCAGTGCTGGCCTGTTGTAGGTCTTAAAGAATGTTGGACAGCACTTTAATAAAGGAAATTAAAACTATTATTATTAACATTATTATTATTATTATTATTATTATTATTATTATTATTATTATTATTAGCACTGCGTCTTAATATCCGTTCGGGTTGTACGCACTTACGCTAATGTGTAATGGTAGGGTGATTGTGAGATGAAATGTTGGAACTACAGTTTAACGTTGAATCCGAACCACGGTGTAGGCCTGGCATTCCACTAATTCACAAGTTGTGATTAATACACATCTTGTCAGAGGTGAAGGAAGGGTTTGGCTATCAGATAAATCTGCGCCGGGACCGAGGATTGAACCACTGACCCCCAGCACAAAAGTTTGACATTTTACTCATAGACCGCCAGATCAACTGTATTTAAAAAAAATAGAATTACCGTTTTATGTTCAGGCACTAGCCTGCAAATGCGAGATAAATCATATACTATCCTTTGACAACTAAAAGTTGGTCCTACATACAGATGAGCCAAATGCATATTTCAAATCATAGCTATGTTATTTGATACTTTCCAAGACTTTTAACATGGTCATGTAGAAATAGAGCAAATTTAACTAAACTTTAATCAAATAACTACATTACTGTATACTTTGGTAAGTGCACGATTTATTTATTAAAAGTGGCTGGCAGAAACTGATGGGACTTACAAGGTTTTGTTTTAGATCAAATTTATACTTAAGAAACAAAAGACTTGTTTCATCATAACATCACATATTCTTAATAGCAAATCAGATATAACCTCATGAATTTGAGCTTCATATTTGCTGGTGACGTCATATATTACATCGTATGTCTAAAGAACGTAAAACTAAAGCTTCCCCCAAGTATCTTGGCAACCATATCCTCTTGCGCCCTTCATTTACAACCCCTCACCCCCTTGATTCCCTCAACACCCACCACCCATCCATTCCACCAACTACCCCATTTCTCTTATCGCTTTCTGCAGCGTCATAAGCATCCGCTTTCTTCTTACCCTCTTAACCTGACTTTAAAACTTCAATTTGAAGTTTCCGCCATGCATTAGCCCTCCTCCCTGTACCCCTCCCACCCATTCTATTCCCCCCTTGGCAATAAAGGATGGGGGTCCACGGCTGTTGTAAGAAGGGAAAGAGGGAGGGGTGATGGGAGTTAAAAGGGGGATGGAAGACGTTGGCTTTGCGTATCTTGCCATTATTGGATGTCGGATGCAAATTTCCATGGCAACGTTGATAAAAAGGTCTCAACAGCTACAAGGCAAAGTACTCGAGATCAGCGAAGAAGAGAAAGCAAGAGAAATTGTTTGAGGAAGTTTTATTTCACGAGGATGTGTTGAGAAAACGTTATGAAGGTTTGTGAAAGTGTAGAGAAATTCGTTGATTTGTATAAAACCAGTTAAGAATATAAATATCATTTTGAATATTGTTTATTCCAAGATCTCCAGAACAGGGAGGTTTGGGGTCTTTGAGGCCCCTTACCCCCATGTTTAAATCTTGGAGGGGCTGGGACTATTTTAAGGCTACCCCCTCCCCTATATTTCTCAAGTAAATTCAAAACACACGTGCAAAAAAAAAAATGCAACTTCTACCATCAGTTTGGTAATTTTAAGTAATGAAAACATACATTTATTAATCTAATAGAAAACTGAAATGCCCTAATTTTACAGTATATAATTTTTCTCACACGGAAAAAATCTCTTTTATAAGAACACAGTAACTGTCACTAAGCCTATTTAGGCCTTAGATAAAAAAAGTTACTAGATTAGTAAAGCCAAAGGGTAATACTTACTGACAATTGTAACGTGGATAAGAATAATTTAATAACATTTCACAGTTGAATAATCTTAAGTTTAATTTGTTCATTAGGTGTTTTTTCAAACACAGTTCAAATTTTATTCTATTCATATTTTTATCCACCCTAGTAAAGTATAAAGGCTGGACATTAATTAACACGCTTTCTTTTTGTGGTTTGAATAAAATAGGTTATTATATTTAAACCTACGTTAAACATTGCTGTGATACAGTATTTGATTATGTTGTGTTCATGGTTTGTAAGAGAAATACTCAGTTTTTAATCAACTCTAGCTTAAAGGTCCATTAAATTTTCTTCCACAGAGAGAGTTGATACATACAGTTCGTTTACTCTGAAAGGTTAAGTAGGCTTACCTTGCATGGTTCAAATATGGTGTAACTTATAGCATGTTCGAAGCGAGGGGGAGGAGGCGGTTATGGGGTTCAAACCTACTACATTTCCCCAAAGTTTTTAATTTTGATGGCAAAAGAGTATTTAAAGAAGTCAATTTGCGAATCTATTCATCCTAATTTGATTCTGTAATCTGATATTCAGAGATAATAGTTTTTCATATAAAAGCATCCAATTTTCAAAAATGTGTCGGGTAGAGACTACTTCAATTAGCTTTTAGAGGCATATAATTTTCAAAAACTTGCAGGCAAGAATTATTCCAAATAGCTTCTATGGATACACAAATTTTAAATTTTTTCTGGGAGAAGACTACTTCAAATAGCTTCTTAGCTTCTTGAGGAATCTAATTATACTTTAAGAAAATCAGGTGAGGAGTTTAAATAGCTTTTTTGAGCAACCAAATAAAAAAAAAATCCGGAGGAGGGCCAATTGGTGGGCACGTGGTCTAAATTTAATAGCACCTTTAGTCAGGTTTTCCAGTGATGGGTAGGTTGGGGTTCAAATCCCGGATCAATGTACTGATAATATTAATATATATATATATATATATATTCCTTAAATTGAAAAATGACACCTGGACACGGTAATCGAACCCGGAACCTTGTAAGCCAAAGCTTTCACAACTGGACTATACAGGAGCAGTTCTGTTTACAAGGTCATTCTTGAGTCATATTTTTATGGCAGTCTTTGATTGACGTGCGGAAATCGTCATGGGATAGATCAGTGGTCAGAGCATTGACGTACTAAGCATCCAAAGGTCTCAGGTTTGATTACCATGCCTTGGTGTAATTTTTCAATTTAAATTATTATTACTATTATTATTATTATTATTATTAGCACCGCGTCTTACTACCCGTTCGGGTTATACGCACTTACGCTCATGTGTAATGGTAGGGTGATTGTGAGATGAAATGAAGGACCTACAGTTTAACGTGGAATCTGAACCACGGTGGAGGCCTGGCATTCCCCACATCCACAAGATGTCTTGTCAGAGGAGAAGGAAGGGTTTGGTAATCAGATAAATCTGTGCTGGTACCGAGGATTGAACCCCGGCCGCCAGCACAGAAGTCTGACACCTTACTCCTAGACCGCCAGGTCACCTTTATGACGTGTACTCACACTGGGTATGTTGTCGTTTGTGCAGACGCCCTCCTGAAGTAACCTGTCACGTATCTCCCAGGCGAAGATGGACGGGCACTCTCGTTTGTACTGAGAGATCTTGTTGACGACCTCCGCGGTGGCGACACGAGGTTTCGAGCCACCTATGGCTCGCGGCCTGATGGACCCTGTCTCGTAGTACCTGAACAAGACACACGATACCGTCACTCGACATATTCCACTGGCATGGATAAAAATAATGTGGCTACTGGAGAGTGACATCTGCCAACACAACTATAGTTTAAAAAAACAGCTTTTCATCGCCATAATATAAAAAATATTGCATATCTAAACAACTACAACGGAATAACACACTATTATGGTGGAATGGATGGAAATGAGAGTTATAGTTAGTTTTTTAGCACTTTTTAATAGTATTTTTACACAAACAAACTATATATTACTTCAATATATAGATTTAGTTAAATTGTTTACACATAAAATGCTTAACATCTGTCATGGACCATCTGGGATTTGATGATAACTTTGTACATTGCATTATATATCCACTAAAATAAATATTTATATACTATTTTATTAATAATACGTGGTTAAAGTAGATATATATGAAACATTTTGACATACTGATATTAAATTCTAGTACTATAAGCTTGCGTACGCCTAAATTGGATTTCCTCAACGTACGCGCCAAAAATACGTCGAGCATTCCAAATGCAGAGAAGGGCACTAGTTTCGCCAATGTGTTGGGGATGAGAAAGGTTGAAGTTAGGGGAAGTATACTCGCATTTCAATGAAGGGAGGGTGAAATCAATTTATGGAAATCCTCCCTCAGTACATCTGACCGGGGTTTGACTCCAGATCTTCCCGTAATCGAAAGTCTAGTATATTAACTAACGATAAAACTCCATAGTGTTAGCCCTCAAGTAAGTTATAGCAACTGAGTGGTCGTCACCCTTAGCGAGGATATTGCCAACATTTTAAAATATAGAGTGCCATGTGGTCAGCACAATGAGCCCTTCAGCCGTTAATCTCAATTTTCTAAACTGTAGCAGATACTTATTTATACAAGTAGCTCCTCATTTATTCTCAAACGGCTGAGTTTGATCCCATTCCAGACCCACTGCTTCAAAGATACATTTCGGAAGCACCGGGGTCCAAACTAGGAACCTCTGGATTTATAGCCAGGAACTCTGACCACTAGTCCACTAGGGTGGTTATTAAATTGTGGTACATGCTTAAAATATATCAATACATGATGTATTTGCTATGGAAATAGGTTAAATATTTTCTTCTATCAGAAGTGACCTTCAGGTTTGAAGATTAATTGAGCCTATTAAAACTGATAGTCTTTGTTTTTAGTGTGTGATGTGGATTGGTACCGTATGCCCCTAGATTTGATCAAACAAACATTCCAGGTGGACGCTCTAAGTTTAAACTTAACTCTTTGGTTATTTTATTAAGCTCAATGAACTATTATTCCTGTCTATAGGCAAGTGAATATCTCTGAATTAATTCTAGAACAAATACAATAAACAGAACAGATACAATTAGTTTACCCCTTATATAGCATGCTACAGTCCAATTCACATAGGAATAAACTATTTTGACATTTACAAAATTTGCTAAAACTAATTTCATGTAATCATATCATACATCAATTTGTGTGATCTGCAGACGTCACAATAGACAGATAGTATCAATACCTATAAAATAATGCTAATATATAGTAAAACATATTGTCAATGTCGATTACAACCAACAATTTTTTGTATTTTCTTAAAGGTTCTTCTAACCAGAATCTTATTGTAAGAACGGTAGTAACTGGCCCTGTAGTGAAGTGGTCAGTGCACCCAGTTACTAGCTTAGGGTTACCGGGTTCGATTCCCGGCTGGTACCTTGAGTGTTTTTCCCGAACGGGGAATTACTCCAACGGTCACCAGGGCTTAGTTAGTTGGGCTCAAGTGTTTCCACTGATGCCACATCCTTAAACTCACTATCACCATCATCTCATCTCAACGGGACATAGAAAGAGCCTCAACGGAAAGGATGTATGATTAGTACATTCGAGAGTTCCATGAATAATGGTACATTAGTACTGGCTAATCTTTCTACAAAATGGTCTACGAATGATGTAGCCCAAACGCACAATATTATTATTGTTGTAAGGTGAAGACAAGTTTTTGACTCTGAAAATAGAACTTAAGTTACTCAGGTTGGTAGAAAGACACGCTACTGAATGAGCTCAACCTTTGAAGTGAAGCTAATTATTTCCTCTAATGAGCTACTCTGTATGTGTGTGTGTGTGTGTGTGTGTGTGGACCTATTTCAATCATGGATTACATTATTTGGTTGAGGAATGGGAACCGGGAGGTGTCTGTCTCTCTAACGATAGTAAAATAATAATTATTTAGGTACTAAATTATTTCAGAGTCATTGATTAACTGGCGTGTGACAAAAAGAGGAATGTGCTTTTAAAACTAATTTTATTTAATTAAATTTTGTGCTGAATTAGATTTTTTCCATAGAGTGATCAAAAAAATAACCTATATAAAATTTTAAATGGTACTATAAATATCTAAGCTTGAGAAGTCTACCATTTAAGCGTAAAAGCTTATCGCGCTTAACGCTGACGGAATCAAAACCATGAATTTTATTTATGATGGGCCAGAAGAATGTTTGTTCGCAACTTTCAAAAGAGAAGTGAGATGATAGTAAGAAGGCACACTTCGTAAAGTTGACTTTATTTTTTATTTTTTAAGTTGAGCTTGCTCTTCAATTTTTAAACTTAAGTTGAATCCCGGCAAACAAGACTAGACGGGGCGTTTCATGAAAAGAATCTCATCTATAAAGATGGCTGCAGCCATGTTTTCCGCTTCATCGGATTTCTTGAGTTAGTTGAAGGGGGTGAGAGGAGGGGGATTTAACTCGAAGGGGCGAGAGAAAAGAAAGTGGTAGTTAAAGATGTGCCGCCAGTTTTTCCGCATTGAAGAAGCTTTTTTTTTTTTTAAATATTTATTTTTTGCGACAACTTGACTTGGATCGGACTATATTGGTTCAAGTCAGACACCTTGGCACAGGGTCTTGTGTTCAGTACTCTAGTTCAGTGATATTGAACCTTTTCTGCTCGCGTACCCCCAAATATTTTTTTAGCACCACGTCTTACTATTGGTTCAGGTTATATGCATGCATATGTACTAATTACGCTAATGAGTTAAGGATGTGGAAGTTTGAATTTAGAGGACGTAAACCCGCATTATATATAGAGGGAAAGTGGAAAACCAATATGGGAAAACCACCCTAAGTACGCCTGATCAGGATTCGAACTTCGATCTCCCTGCCATTGGCAGTCTAGTCTGGCACAAGAGTGAAGCCTTAGACCATGCGGCCACTGAAGTAAGTCCCCCAAAGTTGTTAGTGCATAATGCAAGTAATACATATTATATAATTTATATCAAAAATCTGTTACTCAAATCCAAAATTATTTATTTATTAACTAA
>CABFVZ010000643.1:59193-74292 GCA_902151445.1 Timema monikensis
TGATTGTGAGATGAAATGGAGGACCTACAGTTTAACGTGGAATCCGAACCACGGTGGCGACCTGGCATTCCACACATTCACAAGATGTCTTGTCAGAGGTGAAGGAAGGGTTTGGTAATCAGATAAATCTGTGCCGGGACCGAGGATTGAACCCCGGCCGCCAGCACAGAAGTCTGACACCTTACCACTAGACCGCCAGGTCACTATGCTAATATTAAAAATTGTTGTGACTCCTTTAAATATTTGAATAGTTATTATGTGTTTTACAATTATTAATTTGTTTATTTAATTTAATTCTATTTTATGTGTTCTTATTAGATTGTTAATTTATAGACTTAATTACGACTCTTATTATTTAATTTAGTACCCGTTTAAATGTAGCTCAATCAATGTTTGGGTTGTTTTAATTTTAATAATAAAAACCTTTAATATTCCATGTGTTTTTTCAATCTTGTTTATTTAACAGCGTACCACAATATCCTGAAAAGAGCTCCCAGTTTACACGGCTACGGGCGAACGGCCCGCAGCCCCCTCTGGCCACCCGTTTCATTAAAATATAAACATTTCTTAAATTTCACTCATCCCCTAAGATGTTTTCACGTACCCCTGGTTGTACCACAGCTCTAGAAGAACTGAACATGTATAAAAGGTTTCCTCTTAATGAGGTCCAAATAGTAGGATTTATGTGCCGTACAGGAATAAAATGCTCAAATACACTTTTGTTACCTTAAAATACTTTACACTAATCTTATTTTGTGCTCAATCACTGTTACATTAACCATTACATCTGGTCCACTTTGAATTTTATGGAAATAAGGCAAAGCTTTAATCCACTTTAACGGATTTAATACCCGTGTCATCGATCTCGTTGATCTTGAGGTAAAGTGCTCGCCTCAGAACCTGAATTTCGTGGGTTCAAACCCAGCTGTGGTTGGTGGATTTTTCTTGAGCGATTATACATCAGTAGCACAACTTCTTTCAGAGGGTACGTCTGTTCCATGTCGGCTGTGGTATGTAAAAGAATCTTGGAATGTATGTGAAAACACTTTTACAGGCAAAATTGATATGTACTTTTACTCTCGCTCATAGAAATTCTTGTGTGCTGATAAAATCAATCGGTTCAGAAAGGGCACGTTAAATATCTCAAATAAATGAAAACGAAAAAAAAAAAATCCGTGTCCAGATATAATATTTCACTTAAATTGAACTATTTTTGATGGCATTGTTCAAGCACGTTGCATAAGCTTAGGGTAAAATGTTAGCCCTGAAAGCGCAGTTGCATTAAAGGATTGCTACCTTCATCGGTGATCGCATGCTCTAAGGTACGTCACTCTCATGTTAAACTGACCTGCTGAGCTCCTCTCTTGTTCTCAGCATTAGTTTATATTTAGTACGCCCAGAGCTGCGTCACTAGTAGGCTTAATATTTCACTTTAATATGTTTTAAATTTATTCTAAATATCCTTTAGATAAAAGCATATATCTATCGTTAGCTATCTTCCACGCATATTTAAGTGGATAAATATACCATTTTTGTTTTCCATGTCTTACAACGACCGGACTATCCTCATTTACACTAATGGAGTAGAGAGGATAGAGGTAGAACTTAGAGAAAGTGTACCCTCATTTGATTGAAGGTAGAGTCATAATAATAATAATGGCATGTTTGGGCTAAGCTCATTATGTGGAAAGATTAGCCAGTACTAATGAACCGTTGCCCAAGGGACGCCCGAACGTAATAATAGTATATTCTTACCGGGCGGCTCTTTCCATGTTCCGATGAGGTGATAGGCTGATGATACTGAATATGATGGGGAGAAGCCTATTAAGATCTTAACCTAAATTAAATCTAATTAGATAAACTCTGGTGATCATGGGAATTATTTATCTTTCGAGAAAAAAAAAACCATCCACTGGTACCAGCCGGGAAACGAACCCAAGACTTTAAGATCCGCAGCTCTGAGAACTACACCACGAGGCCGGTTGAAGGTAAAGTGGGAAGACATTTAATAAGAAAAAAATAGCCTTGGTTGGATTTTTACAATTCTTTGCAATTTTTTTGTACGAAAGGACAATCTGTTTGTAACTAGGGGATATTGTTTTGACAGATCTTCGAGTGTTTGTCTCTTATAATACCCTCCTAACTTTCCATCGAATCAAGGAGGGACCCAAGGCCTGGGCCTGTTGTCGAGGGGACCGATTAGTTTTTATAAAGCTTCTTCAAGTATAAATTTAAGAATTTCATTTAATCAAGATTTGTATTTATAATAATAATATTGCTAGTTTTTAAAAATAAATGTAATTAATCATTATAATAATTAAAATAGGACTTAAAAGAAAAAACACAAAAAATGTTATTAACAAATTTGTAATTTTATTACAAAAAAACTAAGAAAAAAGTCACTTTCACAAAAGAAATAATAAGTATGCACTGCACACGGACCTAAAACATTTTAGTACGTATTAATAGAAAAAAAATGGATTTGAATGAATAAAAATAATTTGTTTTCATATTAAACGTACTGGACAGTTTTTTTTATTAGTTTTAAGCCATTTTCTTTCCTGAACATTGGAGCTTATTTGAAAGATTTATTAATTAAGTCATATTTTAGATAGGGCGAGAGAAGTGTCAATCTTTACAAAATTTAAGATCTTGGTTTCAATATTTTTTATTATTTTATACGCGGGGGGGGAGGGGGGGGGTTGAGTTCACCCCTATCGCCCACCTCTGGATTAAACCTCCCCTAACGCAATAAGCCCAGCCAGCAACAAAAACTGGCAATGGTCTCCTGTTGACCAATTAAAGTACAGTACATATGTAGTTTATTTATCTATGGGTCTATTAGCTTTCTATGTAACTTCTGACTGTCTGGATGAAATGGAAATAACGTCCAACCAATAGACACACAACTAGGGAAAATGGGGGGGGGGGGCAGAGTGTCAGTTTAACGCTATATTTATAAGCCCAACGTGTAAAAATTTTAAAAAAAAATTAACTCTTCAAAATTTTGAGATATTTCTAATTATAAATTCCACTTGACTCCTTTATATCTAACCCCTGTTTCATAATGTATTACTAATTTTATTTAGGTTATCATTTATTATTAAAATTATTTAATTAGTTTATCTATCTGCAGTACATTTTACAAAATCTATCAATTATTATTATGAATTATTATTATTATGAATTATTATGAATTATTATTATTATTGGTATGAATTATATGGCAGAATTGTACACCCTTAACACAAAGCCCTAGAGTATTTCTCCTATGTGTGTAAGTCTACTATTGCCGATGTAGCCTACTTCAATCAAATGAGTTAAATCTCTCTTGAAGCACATTCAAATTTATGTTTTCTTGAAGAGCAGGCTGATATCTATAAAATGTTGATTCTTTTGAAGGTCATCTAAATGGAAAAAAAAAAAGTAATAGATGTTCAACCCATAAAGTTGCCCATTGGTTTAAATGTGTGTAAGAACTAATTGAACACATTGTAGATCGCAAATCGAAATTAATTGTTCTTAATATTGTTGCATTCACTTAGTCTATTATCAGAAAGAAAGGTGACATGGTGGTCTAGGGTTAAGGTGTCAGACTTCTGTGTTGGGGGTCCGGGGTTCAATACTTGGTCCCGGCACCGATTTATCCGATTGCCAAACCCTTCCTTCACCTCTGACAAGACGTGTATTAATCACAACTTGTGAATGTGGGGAATGTCAGGCCTCCACCGTGGTTCGGATTCCACGTTAAACTGTAGGTCCTCCATTTCATCTCACAATCACCCTGCCATTACACATTAGCTTAAGTGCGTATAAACCGAACGGGTAGTTAGACGCGGTGCTAATAATAATAATATCAGAATACAACCACAGTGAAAATTATTACTGTCTTCCCAGTCATTTAACATTTATAAACAAATAAAAAATTATATTTTATCATTTTATATTATAGTCTTTAGAAGAATTTACACAGAAAATGTTGTAATTACATTTTATCTACGACCAATCATTCAAAGAATAAACTGAATTTTTAACTTTATTTTATATTTAGTTTTTAGGAACTTTGTCAAGCTAGAAATTATTTTTAATACAATTTAGAGTTGATTGAGCTATAATTTTTAGACCAAAAATGTATTTTCATCAAATTTAATATTTTGCCTATCAAATTTCAAAATATTTCTGATTTCGTCAACCTAAAAATTATCTATAAATATTGTTCAAAAACAGAATTTTATCACATATTACTTTTCTATCTAATAGATTTTTTTACACAAATTGAAATTGTATTAAAAAAAAGTAACATTTTATGTTTGAACTCTTAGTTTGGCCAAGCGTTTGTCTTTTTTATGGTTGAAAAATTAAAATAATATATTCCAAAACTTTTATTTTTAGTCCTTATACGAAACAGACTTATTTAAAATACCCTAGTTTGCTGTTTGGTAGCTTAACAGTATTAATATTTTTTTGCACAATTGATTTTAATATTATTATTATTAGCACCGCGTCTTACTACCCTGATTTTAATAAGTTACTATTCCTGTTCTTAAATAATATTAATGTATGACCATTTTTAGCAGTTGCGGACTCAACGTGGGGTGATTACCATCCCTCTCAAACAAGAAAGAATATTGAAAACCAAAACGATATATATTTTATTAATTCAGATATTAATTGTAAGTGTCCAGCGTTGCGGGGAGGTAATGGGAGAAAAATACACCATGAACTAAATAAAACCTCAAAGAACTGACAGAACGATCTACCTGAACAACGAAGAGATTGTTTTTTTATGACTGAAACGTTCGGAGAAGTGGCGGTCTCACCCCTTTTTTTATTATTATTATTATTATTATTATTATTATTATTATTATTACTACTACTACTACTATTATTATTATTTAGCACCACGTCTTACTACCCGTTCGGGTTATACGATTTAAGTACTAATTACGCTAATGGAATAGGAATTGGGAGGGTTGAATTAGAGGATGTGAACCCGCATTTGCATGGAGGGAGAGTGGAAAACCATTTAGGAAAAAACACCCCCAGTTCACCCGACCGAGATTCTAACCTCGATTTCCCCGTCCTCAGCAGTCGAGCTCAACACGACTAGCGCGTTAGCCAACTACGCCACCGAGGCGGGTTTCATTCCTATTGACTGGAGGTGTTTTCGGAGATGAGGATGATGAGATGTTGGTGGAAACAGAAAAAGTCCACAAGCTAAAAGAAAAGTCAAATAACAATATCCCTGAGTCACGAACAGATTGTTCTTTGAAGAAATAAAAGTACGAAGAAGTTGCGGTCCTTCACCTCACTTCACTTAGCTGGGATTCATATTCCTCTCCCCCCATCTCTGTTACTGGAAAAGTATATCAAACGAGGCTGACACCTTAGCCCACGCCTCCATAAATGCGGGTACATAACCTGACTGGCTCTTCACCAAACGGAACTAGGTTGTCGCGAGCTGTCTCCAAGATCACAGTGGATCCCATATACTGCCAAGACGAGAGATAAATAAAAAAAGGGGGAGTGAGACTTCTTTTTTTCCCTCTGTGAATGATGTTGGCGAGAAGGGAGGATGAAGGGGGAGGAATGGGGTCGACGGTTTGCGGGGTGAAAGAAGGGATTGAAGAAAAAGGGAAACTAGACAAAGGGGAATTAATGAAAGGGAGGAAGGGACAGAGGGAGGGAGTACGCTTATTTAGCTCTGAGTGGGTCTACTAACTGAATGAGTGTTTAGTTCCCGCGCCGCTTCAAGGTCGTACCCTAAGATTTGTTCCACACTCAACTCGCGACTAAAAACGCCGTCGTAATGAGATTTCAGCGCGCGTGTTTGGATGGGAATGATTGTAGTTTCAATTTCATTAAAGTGAATATGGGGAATGCCAGGCCTCCACCGTGGTTCGGATTCCACGTTAAACTGTAGGTCCTCCATTTCATCTCACAATCACCCTACCAATTACACATTAGCGTAAGTGCGTATAACCCGAATGGGTAGTAAGACGCGGTGCTAATAGACCCTAATAATAATAATAATAATAATAATAATTTCATTAAAACAATTATTGAAGTAAAAAATGTAGTACCCACATCGATGGACCCGGGGGTATGAACCTCAAGGTCAACAAATCTGGTATGTCAGTGACGAGAAGGCCCGGGTTAGTGTCCCGGCACCTAGGATTATTTTACTAAATAATTTAACTTTGTTCCTTTTTTTATTTTATTTTTTATTTAGCACTGTGCCTTACTACCCGTTTGGGCTATACGCTTAAGTACTAATTATACTTATGGGTAAGGAATTGGAAAGGTTGGATATAGATGAAGTGAACCTGCATTTGCGTGGAGGTAGAGTGGAAAGCCATTTAGGAAAAAACCCAGTTCATCTGAACAAGATTAGAACCTCAATCTCCCCGTCCTCGGAAGTACGTTGTTACTCAGGAAAATTCGGGTGAATTCTCTTTAAGCTCTACTTTTCTCATTACTACTCCATTAGACGTGTAACTAATTGCAGATAGACCCGTGCCAGTGGACACACGGATTGAATAACAATATCTTTTAGTCATGTTTCTCGGTAACAGGAAGGTCCGGATTCAAATCAAAGTCGTGTGTACTAAAGCTGGTCTTTCCTAAATGGTTTCTTACTCCTCTCCATGCAAATTCTGGCACATTCGTCCTAAATCCTACCATATTCAATATCTTATTTATACAATTTAATGTGCATGGTACAGAAGCGTAGTAAAAATGTGGTGAACAAAATTTTGGCTAGCTCAGCTGGGTAAGGCTGGACGAACACTGCATTCAACTATGTTTTATCACACGATGGAACCACACATTTGTGTGTTATCATTTATAATAATAATAATAATAGCCGCCACCGTGGTTCGGATTCCACGTTAAACTGTAGGTCCTTCATTTCATCTCACAATCACCCTACCATTACACATTAGCGTAAGTAGCGTATAACCCGAACGGGTAGTAAGACACGGTGCTAATAATAATAATAATAATAATAGCACCGCGTCTTACTACCCGTTCAGGTTATACGCTTTAAGTACTAATTACGCTAATGGATTAGAAATTGGGAAGGTTGAATTAGATGAAGTGAACCCGCATTTGCGTGGAGGTAGAGTGGAAAACCATTTAGGAAAAACAACCCCCAGTTCACCCGACCGAGATTCGAACCTCGATCTCCCCGTTCCCAGCAGTCGAGCTCAACACGACTAGCGCGTTAGCCAACTACACCACCGAGGCGGGTTGTGTTGTCATTTGTGGAGCTCTCTTGATTGCTTGTTTCCAAATGGAGTGGGCGCATACTTTATGGAACATAATTGAACAAAACAATTACTCACGATAACACATGATAACACATATTTACACAAATAAGCCGTCTTCCTCGCTCCCATGTTTTATGGAACAAAATACATGGAACCTTTTGTATGCGTAATCAACTTGTTTATTTTAAATCTCCTTGGTAACACAGACTTTCGAGCTGGAGTATGTTGATTAGATTTGAGGCTATTTTGTTGTTGGCGTTAGTTTTTCTAGTTTTTTGTTTTGTAGTAGCAACATGCCCTAAACCGGAAGGGAAAGACTGTAGGCTTACCTACTGATGAGCTAGACTTAGAAACACTGTTTGTATTTGTACAGGAGAGGCCTGCGTTGTACACTTTTAATATAAAAGATTACCACCACAACAAAGATACTTCCTCATCACTTTACTCCATCTTGACGGCCACAGAACGCATGAAAGGAGAACATATTTTATTGTGTTTTGTTCCATTATGTTGCATGATCAAAACTACCTTCACACAAACTTGTTCCATTACACAAAAATATGTTTGTTCCATCGTGTGTTGACACATAATGTTCGATGCATTGACATCCAGCCTTATAGGACCCGTTGAAAATAAGGGAAAAAAAGTAATTTTTTTTAAGGCATCAATTTTTTTTAACGCCATGTCTTACCACCCATTCAGGCTATAAGCTTATGTAATAATTACGCTAATGATTTTAGAGACGAGGAAGGTTATATTTATAGGAAATGTATCCACATTTGCGTGGAGAGAGAAAGTGGAAAACAATTTTGGAAAATCACCCTCAGTACACCCGACCGATATTCGAACCTCGATTTCCCCGTCATTGACAGTCTAGCCTACTGCGAGAATATTGCCTTAAACCATGCGGCCACCAAAGTGGGTTTAGTAAATTATTATAAGGTCTATAAACCAAAGCTAGCCGCTAAGAATATTAGAATATATGCCTAATGAAAAAAAAAACGGTCACGTGTTTTATTCCCGTAGAGGCAGAATGTGGCCATTGGTGGGCATTTTTGCGAGGGTGGCAAATAATATGTAAACCATTGTTAGCAAGAAGTTTGTAAGTCGTGTGTAATGTCTTTAGAAAGTTTATTTAAAATATTATTTATGCTTTTAAACATCATTTTCATGTTTAATCGAAATGTAGAGTGGCTATTTATTCGGTCGTGTGTGCATGTACAGTGTACAGTGTTAATGCTGGAACTCCAAAACCTATAAATCTAGAGAGATGAAATTTGATCCACGTACTGTGCTTAGAGAAACATATAGCTGCAGATGTGCGTGCACTTCAGGATATAACTTATCTTCTGTAAGCATGATGCGTTAAACAATATCATCAAAACTACATTTTGTATCGATATTTACTGTTTAATATAGTATTAATTTTTTAAATCTAGCTTGATCTCAAAGGGGAAAATACTAGCCTCAAATAGCTTATAAAGAGAAATTACAGAAGAAATTTCAATATTAATCCCAAGAGAAATAAATCATAATCTCGTTGATTGTTTCATGTTTGACATTATTAGGGAAATGTGATTCTTTGGCAAATATCAACATTAAAAGGGCAACGTTCCGGGTTTGATTCCCATATCTAGTTGTAATTTTTAAAGTAGGGAATATAATTAAAAGTATTTATGTTAGTGCAAGTTGCGAAAAGCCCGAATGAGTATTAAGAAATAGTATCACCCCACGGATAACACGGTAATACCAGATGTTTGTAGTTGTTTCTAAAAATATAGTGGAATTGAAACCAGTGAATTCATTTTACGATTTAAAAAAATACATTAAAATTTAAAAAGAGCCATAAATATTAAAATAAACTTAACTAAACATCCCAATTTTGTTGTGGTCAAATGAATGAGGCTGATAGTAGTATTTTGAAACGTTATCTGATTTGAGCGTAAATATCTTGTATAATTTCACGATAGATCAGTAGTAATATATCTTCTTAAGTTGGGATGGAATGGGACGTGGTTTTAGGTCAGTATTTCTGTATATATTTTAACAAAAAAAAAATGGATACCAACAGTTCTTGAATACCTGTCGCTAGGATGTTGGCGTAGGAATTAGGATGAGAAATTTTATGAATGAAAAAAAAGTTATGAAATTATGCGATGCTCATCACAAATTATCAAGAAATGTTGAGCTCAATATGTGTAGAAAATCAAACTAATACGTATAAGTAATCAATTTTATGTATTAGGTCCATACAAAGTGTTTGCTAAAGAAATTCTAGAAGTACTGGAAATCACACCATTACCACCTGAAGAGACGTAACCTAAGTGAGTAACTACCCGATTCTATAACAATGTTATGGTGACCTGGTGGTCTAGGGGTAAGGTGTCAGACTCTGTACGGGCGTCCGGGGTTCAATCCTCGGTCCCGGCACAGATTTATCTAATTTCCAAAAACTTCCTTCACAAGACATCTTGTGAATGTGGGGAATGCCAGGCCGCCACCGTGGTTCGGATTCCACGTTAAACTGTAGGTCCTTCATTTCATCTCATTCATCTCACAATCACCCTACCATTACACATTAGCGTAAGTGCATATAACCCAAATGGGTAGTAAGACGCGGTGCTAATAATAATAATAATAATAATAATAACAATGTTTTACCTTGATATTTGTACAAATTAACATTTGTATCACCTTTTAGAAAATACAAATATATTTTTAGTGGTCAACATTAATAACATTTTGCGATATTATTTGTGTCATTTTATAGATATTGATACTATCTATCTAAAGTAGAAATACGTGAAAGTATATCTAACTTTTCTAGATGTCAGCTAAGTCGATTCTTAACATAGCTCGTTTACAGGTCCCTAACTCCCTTTTCCCACCAAGAACGTGGTATGACCCCCGGGCGCGTGTAATTGGATTACTACCTGCATCTGACTCGACAACGCAAACAAGCCTGTCATCACGTGTGTGTGTGTGTGTGTGTGGATATAATATCCTCCCGCCCATAATAACCCGGCCTCGGGGCGGTCGCTCGCGCTTCTATATTCAGGACGACACACAGGACATTTTGCCGCGATCACCTGTTTACCTACAGCGGAAGATTACTGTCATTTGTCACATCTTGTTGCTACCCCTCTATTAGGAGATTCAATACATGCCATTACCAGATGTATAATTGTCTATTCTCTATTAATGACAATAAATAAAACATGTGTAATACACGTTTTCACAATGAGAACGTCACAGATAATATTCACGGGAATAATGTATGTGTGTGTGTGTGTGTGTGTGCATTACCTTTAGCTCTCATTCGGTTTATAAACATTTAGTTGCTCTTTTAGTGTAGGGATTAGAAAAGTTCAATTTAAAGGAAACCTATCCACATTTGCTCAAAAGGGGTGTATGAAGATTGAAGTTGTTGATCAAAAACACTCTCATTTCACCCATTTAAAATTTGAACCCCCAAACACCCACCACCAGACAACATGAATCTGACATTTTAACCCACGTGCTCATTGGTGCGAGTCTATATACACGTATTATTTACGCTAATGAAGTATGGATGAGAAATATAGAATGTGTATAAGTTATATTTGCATTTGTTTGGAGGGAGAGAGGGAAACCAGTTAGTAAAAATCCCCCTCAGTACACCCGGCTGGGGTTCAAGCCACGACCTTCTTGTGACTTTAAAACTAGGCCTATATAGGATGAGCCTGACATTTTCTGCGAGCCCACCGATGCGAGTTTCAATAGTATTCTTCGTGGTCGTAGCTTCAGGTAAGCTAAGTGTGATTTATTTTGTTAGGTTTTTCTTTTCACTACTATGATTGCCGAAGGGCAATTTGATAAATCTTGATATTTTGTTCCAACGTTTTTTTACACATGTTTGGGTTGTACACATATTTATCAATTATGCAAATATATTAGGGATGAGGAAAGTTAAATTTAGAACAAGTGTACCCGAATCTGTGTAGCGGGAGAAAGGAAAACCATTTTGGAAAAACCACCCTCAGTACAAGCGACCGGGATTCAAACCTCGATCCACCCGTCATCGGTAGTTTTGTCTATTGCGAGAGTGATGCCTTGGATCATGCGGCCACCGAGCCGGGTCTTCTTTTCCTACTGATCATTCTATCATACCTCATCTTTTTACACTTCTATTCACTGTAATGTTAAATGATATAATATAACCTTACTTGCAAGTTTATTAATGTTTTAGCTAAAGTCTAGACCAATATTTTTTATTTGCTCAATTTATTATTACCAACCCTCCACTTAATGGTCCAAAGATAAAATGTTAAAGCAACTATATACCCATATCTCGAAAGGGGAAGAAGTAAAGTGAAAGAGATTGTCGTTACGACGATAAATACTGCGTAGATGCACGATCCCAATTCAGTGCTATAGTAGAATAAGTCAAATTATGATAGTATCTATGTGATCAATTATTAATATAGGCCTACTAGCATGAAATACCCGGCTTGTCCCGGGTAAAATTGTTTACGGAAAAATGGTAGTAAGTTTTTTTTTTCAAGAATGTGAATTAAAAAGAGTGAAAAGGATTATGAGACTAAAAAAGAACAACAAGGGAAAAAAGGGTATTATTTTAGTGTAAAAAGTGTCAACCTGGCACCACTTTTATTTTATCCTTTTCAGATAAAATAGTTTACGGAAAAATTGTAGAAAGTATAGTAAATCTTTTTTTAATGTTAATTAAAAAGGGTAAAAAGGATTAAAAGGCTGTAAAGAGCAACAAAGGAAAAAGGGTATTGTTTTAGTGTAAAAAGTATCAAATGGGTACCACTTTTAATTTACCCTTTTAGCCCGTTTACCGTTTGCTATTTTTTCACTATTTTTCCTTTTTAAACATTTAACACTTTTGCCATTTTAACATACCCGTGTGTATTAGATTAAATTAAACTTATTACCTGAATCAATATAATACTTATTTTGGTCAGAAAGGTTTTTTGTTATAAAAAAACTGTCAAATATTTATCTTGACTGAGATTCCCTTCTATCACCCCTTAAGTGAAATTTGGAACCATCCGCTTCAGTGACTGAGAGGTCTAAGGCGTCAGTCTCGTGTTATACTGACCTACTGATGACAGGGTGTACCGGGTTCAATTCCCGACCGGTTATATTTAGAGTGGTTCTTACTAAATGTTTTCCCACTCTCCTTACTTGCAAATACGGGTAGATGACCTCCAAAATACTTCCTTTCTCATCCCTTCCTCATTAGAGTAATTATCATTTTATAGCCTACGTATTAGACTATCTGAACAAGTAGTAAGGCACGGGGATAGAAAAAAAATTTGTTTCTGAATACTTAAATATTTGAGCCCGAACCAGTGACATTTTGTAACCGACGCATCACTAGTTATAATAATGTTTCGTTACATATTTGTTGGGTGACCTGGTGGTCTAGGGGTAAGGTGTCAGACTTCTGTGCTGGCGGCCAGGGTTCAATCCTCGGTCCCGGCACAAATTTATCTAGATTTCCAAACCCTTCCTTCACCTCTGACAAGACATATTATGAATGTGGGGAATGCAAGGCCTCCACCGTGGTTCGGATCCCACGTTAAACTGTAGGTCCTCCATTTCATCTCAGAATCACCCTACCATTACATATTAGCGTAGGTGCGTATAACCCGAACGGGTAGTAAGACGCGGTGCTAATAATAATAATAATAATAATAATAATAATAATAATAATAAATAATAATAATAATAATAATAATAATAATAATTTGTTTAACCATATGTTTTCCCGTGGTCCTTTGAGATATTAATTAATACAATATCTGGTCAAATTTTGCCAATTTATCAAGATAATAGCACACGCACATCATCTAAACAATTATATCCGAAATAGGAAAAAATTCTAGAGCTATGTTACAGATCTAACTACAAAGATTTTCGCTAATAAGGTCTCAAATCCGCTGACACAATGACCAACATTTGGCAGTTGGCGGTCGGCCGATGTGGATAAACAAATGGTAAGACTGCGCACTGGACACAATGGGCCCACGGATGGCCGATAGCGGTCAGCACTCGGCTGATGGAAGTTTTAGAAGGTGGTTTGTTTATATAGACCTACTATCTTGGAGTATTGACTCTCAGCCTATCAGATCCCCTAACAATCCATCCTTTTGAATCAGCTATAATATAGTTTTGAAAAACACAATTTCATCATTTATGTGATTAGACTACTATGGAAGCAGCAATAATTTAATATTTAAGTAAACTCCGATACAGCATGTGGAGAACACAATGTCACCATTTCCATGTCAGAGTGTTTGGGAAAAATTGCTGATCCCAAAACATAGCTGCATCTTGTTTTCCACTGATTATATTAGAGTTGACTCAAAGGTTGGATTGATAAGGTGTTAAAGTAGCTGATCGGCTGTTTGTTTACTAGTTTGGGAAGATAGGGATACAGTCGGATTAGATTTTGTTAGTATTAATCACATCACAGAATGAGCTAATTATCAGGATTAGGAGAACACTCTTCAAACTTTGTATTAAATTAAAATGAATTCAATACATGTAACTGGAAGCCACAAATCATTACGATCTTCACTAACTCTCACCTTTCAAGCTGCCTTTTTGCCAAAGACCAACTGTGGCCCATTGTGTCCGGGGCTTTGAACTCTTTGTTTATCGTCTTTCTCATAGTTTAAAGAAAGTAATACTCTTACCTGCCTAAAATTTTGGAAACACAGCCATTGGAAACTTGAAGGATGCGTGATATGTCACAAGGCCTCGCTCCGGAATGCGCGAGTTCCACAATTTTCTGCCTGGTGGAATCCGGCAGGGGTCGGCCGCTGACGAACACCCCCCCTAGCTGGTTCACACCGCTGTGACCTGGGGCCATCACCAACACAGCAAAACTACAGTTCAGTCCGCTAGATGGGGTGTTATGGGATGAAAGGGGGGGGTCACTGCATAGTATGGTCGAGGAATAAATTGAAAGGACTTGTAAAGACTTAGGTAAGATTAGTTCAAGGAAAGTGTACTGTTCGTACGTGGTGTCCGAGGTCCGTTTTGTAAAGTAAAATGAGAGGACTTAAGCCAACATAATAAGCCTTTTTTTTACTTCTTCCAAATGTATAGGCTTACAGTCATGTATAAAATGAAACTATTGTGTCATCCAAAATAGTATATAGGTTAATCTGTTTTAATATTAATATATCTTTAGCTTAAGAAGGAATGTTGGAGGGGGTTTCTAAAAAGATACTTTAACTAATGGAAATTTGCCTCTAAAAATATTAAAAATTACTGTGTGAAATTTGTTATCTCAATTAAGGCATTTAGGTTTGACTATAATCAGACCCTTTATCTGCGGGAAAACCTACCGGCCATGATCTAATTAAAGTTAGTAGTTATGGTGTTCTAATCTGCGCTCCCTATCCCATAAAAAAATAAGCCAACCCTCCCCTTTCTATCCTTCCATTTCGACTCTAAATAATTTCGAGCAGTTCCAATGAACTTGCGCCCTCCTCTACAAATCTCCAGGCCACATTCCTATCTGTAATAAAGGCGGTGTGTTATTGGTGTTGTTCGGTGACACTAATGTCCCTGTAGGGGCTAGTTAATGGACTCTTCCCTCCAGTGTTTTACAGCTGAGCTAGCCAGCAGCACCCATTGTCCTGCCCTCTCGGGGGAGTGGAGAATACAGGACGGTATTTAACACCGAGGCTGAGGAAATGGGGAGGAGAAAGGGCAGAATGTCTCGATAGAACGCGTGGTTAGTCAAGATTTCTCTAATCAATTAACGCCGTCCGAAGAGCGTCTTCTTCATTCTGGTTCCAAGGTGTTA
>CABFVZ010000643.1:74418-87006 GCA_902151445.1 Timema monikensis
GGGGGGGGGGGGGGGGGGGGGGGTGGTCGCACTTCTGGTGCTTGACCGGAGGTTGGACTTTAATCCTGGATGGGCTCAGCAAAGAAGATGGAATTTTCATAGTAGCTTCACATCTTACTTTAAGCTAGGAAATTTTGCTAAGTGCTAGGGTGTTTAATTAAAATCTCACCATTTACTTCTTGTTTCTTTTTTAATTAGTACGTTTAACACGCAGGTTTTTAAAATGTAGAATACTATTCTATGAATATTTATGGATTCTTGAGTATGATTGTAGACTGATCTAACTCGCAAATACTTATAAATTAAAATAAATTATTTAGTATACATTTAGATCACTCTAGCTTGTAAATATTTATAAATTAAAATAAATAATTGATTATTAATATAGATCACTCTAGCCTGTAATTATTTATGAATTAAAATAAATTATTGAGTATGAATTTGGATAACTTTAGCTTGCAAATATTTATAAATTAGAATAAATGATTGATTACGAATTTATATAACTCTAGCTTGTAAATATTTATAAATTAGAATAAATGATTGCTTATGAATTTATATCACTCTAGCTTGTAAATATTTGTAAATTGAAATAAATGATTGATTATTAATTTAGATCACTCTGCCTGTAATTATTTATAAATTAAAATAAATTATTGAGTATGAATTTATATAACTTTATCTTGTAGTTATTTATAAATTAGAATAAATGATTGATTATGAATTTATATCACTTTAGCTTGTAAATATGTATACATTAAAATAAATTATTGATTATGAATTTAGATCACTCTAACTTGTAAATATTTATAAATTAAAACACATTAGTGAGTATAAATGTAGACTGTTCTACCTTGGATTATTTATTATAATTTATTTAGTATGATTTTAGACTGCTATAGGGGGATAATACTAACCAACCAGCCATCATATTTGGTTCCCGGGCAATCTGTTTTAATTAGTTAACCCGAGTCGAGCTGAGGGAAACACCTCTACCCAAGCGTTGACAAGTCTTGTTGTTGGTGTGAGGGTGCGAGGGATGAATAGCGGGTATTTAGTGACAGGACAGGGGCTAGGTCATGGAAAGGGATGTGTGGTTGGGCAAGGGGGAAAGAGAAGGACTTTCCTACCGGTCCCTTGAGAGCAAGCGGTATGTGGTGAGACGCTGGAGACGAGGAACCGACGCTCAATGCGGTGCGACCACCCCTTTCAGGAACAGTGGGCTATCTCCACAAAACATGTGTTTTTTTGTAATGAATTTGTTGTGCTTTTTATTACAGCTCAAATTAATTAAGAAAGCCCTTTTAGAAAACATAAACATAATTTGTGTCCCAAATTGCCAGCATTTACTATATTATCAGTATTATTTTTAGGTTTTGTTTGTATCTTTCAAAAGTGACAGCTTAATATCATATAAGTTAGTTTAACGTATGAATACATTATATATATTTAGCTTTCTTTTCTGTCAGAAATTGAACTGTATTACTTTTTACGCCCCAAGTGCCAGCACAATCGATGAGAGACTTAAATTATTCAACCTAAGGAAACATAATGAGAAGGGACAATTTTGAGTAAATGCGCCAGGATTCAGTTTGAGAAGGAGAGGGAAAACACACTTGTGACCCCGGCTGAGATTCGAAGTCACAGGAGGCAGTTTCCGTGCTATTTACATCAATGTCTTTCTACAAACAAATGTTGTTGCATTTTCATAAAATTCACCGTCTTAATTTTGTTTTCTTTGGTTGGTTAGAAGGAGTGACATTTCAGATCATCATT
The DNA here is from genome assembly GCA_902151445.1 of Timema monikensis. NCBI lineage: Eukaryota > Metazoa > Arthropoda > Insecta > Phasmatodea > Timematidae > Timema > Timema monikensis. Next base: position 76,195 of record CABFVZ010000643.1, read on the forward strand.
AGAAAGCTTGATTTTGACCCTGAAGACCAATAATTGAATTCAAGTCGGATACATTTAGGGTGGTTTTCACACAAAATGGTTTTATATACCCTACCCAGGATTATATGGTTGCAATAATTTTGGGCTAAAGGTTCCAGGTTCGATTCCAGGAAAGGTCAAAGCAATAGCGTATACTTAAGAAAATTGGGTTTTCCCTTTCACAGCTATGAATTGACGGTTAGGAAACTGGATACTGTGTATGTTTTATAATTAATTTAGTTTTAAGTAATGTTTAGATAAATTTAGTCGATTCTTAAAGTGCAAGTTAAATACCCTTAGTGAAATGAAATAAAATAAAGTACTATTTATTCGTACTCGTTCCATTAGGCCTATGTCGCTATAGCCTTGTGTTGAATACATCTATAGAATAGTCTTTAAATAGATTGACACACAAATAGCCAGAACACTGACACCAACGGATACAGATACTGACAGAACACATACACTAACAAAACACTGATACTAATAGGGCACTGACACTAACAGAACACTGACACTAACAGAACACTGACACTAACAAAACACTGATAACTAATAGGGCACTGACACTAACAGGTTACTAACACTAACAGGACACATACACTAACAAAACACTGATATTAATAGGGCACTGACACTAACAGGTTACTAACACTAACAGAACACTGATACTAACAGGAAACTGACACTAACAGGACATTAACACTAACAGTAAACTGACACTAACAGGATACTGCCCCTAACACGACACATACACTAACAAAACACTAATACTAACAGGGCCCTGATACTAACAGGATAATGACACTAAAAGGACACTAGCACTAACAGGGCACTGACACAAACAAATATACACAGACATGACGCATACACTAACAAAACAATGACGGTAAAAGTACATTTACAATAACAGAACACTGACACGATCACAACACTAACAGAATACTGACACTAACGTATCTTTTAATTATATTGTTAATATTATGAATAAACCTATTTAATAGTTACAAAACTTACTAAAATAAAATACATATTTTTATACATCCAGTCCTGTTATCTGATCAGCCTCTATCATTTTTAAAAGATAATATTAGTTAATTAAAAGCTCTCTACTACCCTAAAGTGCATGTGCCGTGCTATATTTTCCAGGAATAATATTAACGACCTTTTGACGGAAATAGATGGGCTAGCTTAAATATTTCCGAACCAAAAAGCACGTCTATACGATAAAAATTGAATTTAAAATTGTAATGATATCTTCTCAAGGTAAATTATATTTTTTTAGCACCGCGTCTTACTACCCGTTCGAGTTATACATTTCAAATCAATAAATTACCGCATAACTTATTGGTTCTTAAGACGTATCAATCAAACAACCAGAATTATTAACCAGCATGGATAGGCACACGGACAAAACGTCAAGCTTATATGTTCTGATTTGCCGGGGGTAAAGAGATCAGGGCTTAAATCATTGGCTAGTGAACTGCGGATGTTTTTATCCAAATGGTGTTCCGTTATTTCTCCACGCAGGTGTGTGTACATTTATTCTCTATTTTACCTTATTCATCCATACCCTTTCGGTGATGCTAGATGCGTATTGCACAAATCTATAATAATATAAGGAAGTGTTTGTGTGTGTGTGTTTGCGATGCTCAGCCAAATCTATGGCACGCAGAGAACTGAAATATTTAACATAGGTGGACGGAAGGGAGTCCAAATGCACTTGGAAGCAGGATTTTAAAATTTTTGATTAGCTTTTTAATTAGGCTATTTTTAGCAAATTTTTGAAGAAAATAATTTTAAATCTGGTTTAGAATTACGTTTCAGAGATAACGTTTCACAATTAAATCGGGCACCGGGAGGGGGGGGCTTATATAATTCTTATACCATAGTGGCTCACTCACGGTCAGTGCAAGGGGAGGGGGGGGGGGGGGGGTATACANAATAAAATACAAACACATATATATTTTTGTTAGCACCACGTCTTACTACCCGTTTGGGTTATACGCCTATGTAATAATTACGCTAATGGTTTTATGGATTATGAAGGTTAAATTTAGACTAAGTAAACTCACATTTGCGTAGAGGGAAAGTGGAAAAGTATTTTTTTTTAAACTACCCTCATTACACCAGATCGAGATTCGAACCTTGACCTCATAATCATCGTCAGTATACTCTACTGCGAGCGTAGCATGTTAGACCACGCGGCCAACGAAGTGGATGTAAACATATTATTTTTTGTCCAACAATTATAGCATCTTACTATTTTACTAGTGTTATTGTATGGGAATTGGTAATGTCTATCAAAATGGGCAGTTGCAGATCACATGATCTGACGTATGAACACGTGATAGTAGATCTATTAACTTATTCAACCGTCAGATAAATTTCTTCATATGAATGAAAATATGGAGTGTAGAGGGTTGTTACACCCCGAGCTTGTCTCAACAAGTGGTTGTTGCGTTGTACAGAATACATGATACAGATACATGGTATGACGACGCTTCAGCTAGGCTACACCACATTGCCTCCTGTTTCCGGGGCTTTCAAACCCCCCTCCCTTCCCACTCTATCACTCTCTCATGTTCCGTATTACAGCCTCCTTCCCTCTCCCTTCATCGCTGTCTCTACAATTCTCTAGATCTACTACTTCACGTGGATCACAATATATTACGGATGCTATCAAATCTCAACTTGAGTTCCAAAACTGATTTTTTTATAGATAATACTATTTACAAAACTGTGGTACTCTCTCCCCCAGTGGTAGGTGAAAGATTCCAGGGGTTATTTGACGTACCGCTTAAATTTATTAATCATATAACATTTATTAAAAATAGCAAGTCTGGTTTCGACCTCAGTGGTCTTGGGGTAAAGTGCTCGGCTCAGGATCCGATGTTCGTGGGTTCAAACCTAGCTGGTGTTGGCGGATTTTTCTTGAGTGATAAAAATCTGTGGCACAACTTCCTTCGGAGGGGAAGTATAGCCGTCGGTCCAATATCGATTGTGGCATGTAAAAGATCCCTGCAGGGCTATTGTGTACGTACATCGGCTGGAGTGTTGGTAAAACTTTCCGATAAACCACGGGTAATGGGTCTATGGTTGTATTGAAGCTATATTTCATTGTTTTTTTTTGTTTTTTTTTACCAAAAAGTAGTTGACCTGGTGGTCTGGGGGTAAGGTGTCAGACTTATATGCTGGCGGCCGGGGTTCAATCCTCGGTCCCGGCAAAGATTTATCTGATTACCAAACCCTTCCTTCACCTCTGACAAGACATCTTGTGAATGTGGGGAATGCCAGGCCTCCACCGTGGTTCGGATTCCACGTTAAACTGTAGGTCCTTCATTTCATCTCACAATCACCCTACCCATTACACATTAGCGTAAGAGCGTATAACCCAAACGGGTAGTAAGACGCGGTGCTAATAATAATAATAATAATAATAATAATAATTTACCAAAAAACGGTTTTGATATAAAAACTGGATAAACACATACCTTTTCTTGCTTTCTCTATACTCCTATCTTAATGAGCTATATTATTTAGGAATGTTAAGTACGATATCTTTCATTTAATGGAATAACTTACTGTCCTTGTAAATAGTCTCGTCATAAAGTCGTCACAGCACAAAGGAAGTAAAAAGAACAGAAGGATATACAGAGGGGGTCTTTAGAATGAGCGAGCATTGAGGTAACTGTAGTTCTTCCGTGTGATTGGGTCAGAGCGGTGTGAAAATCAAGCTAAGAACTGATTTCGTCAACACCGTGACCCCCCCAAGGGAAGGGTATCATTCCCGACTGGCTGAACATTATTTTTTTATAAATACGATAGTTCTCTAAAAATGCTTCGTCTCTTTATTTTTTTACTTACCTTCTTATTTGTTTGTTTTTTGCTATTCTTTTTTAATATCAACCAATTAAGGTCTTTAAAATAAAACATATTTATTTACCTATTCAATACTAAATAGCACATTTCTTGAAATAGTAATTTAAGAATATTTTAGTCGCCAACCAATTCTACCTAAACAGTTTAAATTTAAAACTTAAAGCATTTGAAATCTATATGATTTTCAATTATTATTGGTTTTGTTCATTTTAAATAAGCCATTAAGAGTTTCATACTCAAGTAAAACCTAATATAATTATTTTTATATTATAAACGCACTAAAAAAAATTTGATTTTTAATGAATAGTTTAATATTTTTTTTAACTTCTACTAGTAAGCATTTATTTAGGGGAACAACAAACTAAAATTGCAAATTAAAATTTAATATTGAAGCATATCAAATCTTACCAAAGTTATGTATGCTATGAACATTCATACGTTAGCTTATTTTATTTTATTGGAAGTATCATAATCCTAAATATGATTATATCTATGATACTGACATATAATATTAAGATTTTAAATAATATTAAATAAAGAGACACTAAGCAGTTTTGTGTGAACAAAGCCAGCCGGACATGACACCCCGTTTTGCTAGTTGCTCAGACGGCCGCTTGTAGTGCTGCTGTCTGCTCAACATGGCGCTGGAAACAGGCTTCAAATACAGATCATACAAAACAAAGGATTATGAGCACTCTCAAAACCACAATCAACATAGAGCCACAGTGAGTGGAACATTTCAAGAATTGCCCTATTTTAAAATCTGAAACGTGATTGACCTAACCCATAACATATTCTAGAGTAGTTTCATCATAATTTTTTATGATATTTAACGACAAAAATTAGAAATGGAATTGTTAATTTTAATGCATTTGTTTAGCTAATAAATAATAATATTAGTTACATTCATAGTGATATAGTAAGGAGAATTATAATAATACTAATTAATTATCCAAGGAACACCCAAAAACAATACAAAGGATTTAATTCTAAATGAAGAGATATAATTGATATGAAATAAAAGGAAAAATGAAGACAGAAATTTAATTAACAAAAGACAACTGGGATTATCAGAGTTGAATGGTTATATGTAAACAAGTCTGAATAAATATATATTACATTATTTAAAAGAAAAGTTACTGAATATAATAATGTCAAACCTTTAGCAAAAAACCCTTTAACTTTAACTTATATTTAATATCAATTATATCTCTTCATTTAGAATTAAATCCTTTGTATGGTTTTTGGGTGTTCCTTGGATAATTAATTAGTTTTAATAAATAATAGTTAAACTGATTACGCATACGATCAAAATATATAACTGAGTACTACTATCAGCTAAACTTAGTTTGAGAATACATTAATTTACTCATCTCATGGTCAATCTTATAAATCAAGAGTTACTTGTAGGTCTGCTAATGTAAGTCTATACTATCCCAATAAGATGGCTAACGCCTCTCGGATAATTTAGCGATGAACAAACTAACCTAACTAAATTGCTATCTTCTTTATCAGACGACTTTAAGCCTCCGGGTCTAAACAATTATATACACAATGTATGTCTAGTAATATATTAGTAGGTATAAAAACAGTTACAAATATCGGGTATTTTTATACTTATTTTTTTAAATACATTCTCAAAAATGTTGTGGCTTGAGTAATTGCTCATTATCATTCTTTGATTAGCTAAAATAAATCTCTACTATCATTAATAAAAACAAAAGCAACACCAAACACATTTTCAAGTCAACACAGCTACACACTAAAATGTCAGGGGTATATTTTCAAATTAAGGGTATTCAAAATTTGAAATATGACTTTATTCATCTGTATTATTACTATAGTAAGACAATAGTATACCTTAAGCTACATAATCAGCACAAATCAAAACTAAGCTACTACCCAAATTTGAAACTTAAATCATGATTGAGCTTTTTTTTTCAGATTTGTTCTAAAATATAAATACTCATAGACGTTAAGTATAACTAGTGGAAACATAATAATATTATTTAATTTTAGCAATATTTATATGTAAAACTACGCATAATGAGGTATTTGAAACAACACGTTTTAAAACTTAAGATAGCTTGGTATTGGGGTATATTCAGTGACATTTTAATTGTGTTTCTTTTACAAATTTTCTTCAGGAATTACAATAATCCATATGTTTTCCACAAAAATGTGTAGTAATAAGATGGTGGTATGTTATGTTGAATCCTAAGTACATTCGATACAAACTTTATTTGCTCTCTCAGATTTACTTCAACATAAAGAGCCCTCTATATGAATATCAAAATCAACCCACACTGATGGTAACGTGGTCTGTGGCGTTAGGATCATTGCATACGGAATAGTTGAGGCTTTAATGCTGTTCGGGTATACTGGGTTATCTACATGTGAATTATTAGTGAGGTTTTCCCTTTTTCTCACCTCTAATTCAGGTACATTTACACTAGAACTACCTTCCACATCCCTTGCTTTAAATTAAATCACTAACACAATTGGTGTCAAACGTTTTAATAAAAAAAGATTACATGAAACAATAATAAGTTAGTAGATCTTAAAGGTCTAGTAGCTGAATTTTATTAAGGCTCAGGTCAATCCAAAAGGGGAGGAGGGAGGTAATGTGAGTTAAGACCTTTATTTTTGTTGTGATTATAAACATAAACATATTTATGGTCAACATAAGTAGTAAGGCACGTCAGATAAGAGCTCCTATTCCAAAGACGACCATAAAAACCATCGATCTGTTCCCTGTGATGATTTTGCTAACCAGACGTGTTACGATAACCTCAAAAGTCCTGAGATTTTTCAGGCGAAGCATGTCGATCTGTGACGTCAAAAGGCAAATATTGGCACTATCGTCGATAACGGCTGTGACCACTCGATCGGTATAATGGACTAAGGCGATAGAAATTTTATAAATAAATTGTTGCTTCAATGGGTATATTTAGTTTAATATCCACAAATAGTAATCTCAACATTTTTGAATATTTTTCTGAAAAATTATAATTAAATATATCTTTTTAAATGAATAGAAAAGCTATTTTGTTCAAATTCCAAGCTACCTATGACAAATATTCAAGGGCTATTAATATTATTATGAGTGGAAAACTAAACTAAACTTGGAGCCTAATCTACTGAATCAATGGTTTATTAATTTTGTCAAAAACGTTTTTTGTTTTAAAAAATACGGACCTTAAATCACCTTTCCATTCCACCTCGCATTAAATGTAGAAGAAAATTCGTTCTTATACCCTGATACACAAATTGAGACTCGATAGTCACAATCGATATCAATCTGTTGTCCCGTTGAAATATCTGGTGTAGCCTCTCTAGTTCTATCCCTCAGACAATTCTTGACTTACATTAAGTACCGAAGAGCTGAGTCTGGGACAGAGGTATCAAGCTTGGTTGAGAGTCTGGGACAGAGGTACCATGCTTGGCTGAGAGTCTGGGACAGAGGTATCAAGCTTGGCTGAGAGTCTGGGACAGAGGTATCAAGCTTGGCTGAGAGTCTGGGACAGAGGTATCAAGCTTGGCTGAGAGTCTGGGACAGAGGTATCAAGCTTGGCTGAGAGTCTGGGACAGAGGTATCAAGCTTGGCTGAGAGTCTGGGACAGAGGTATCAAGCTTGACTGAGAGTCTGGGACAGAGGTATCAAGCTTGGTGTAACATGGCTACAGGGACTTTCTGATTACATTTTCTAGTGAGAGATCTTACAAGAACTTATAGACACATCCTGAACCTGCTACATATATAATTATAACAGGGAGTGTTGATAACAGTACAATTTTCATTAAATTGGTGTTTTTTATAAACTACAAACGTGATTTTATTGTGGCCAACAATAAAATTAGTTTGATATTTTATAAATGTTATTATTTAGGTATAGGTAAGATCTATCAAACATTATAGCCACAGATTACATGAATTGACATATGCATGTGACCGTAAATCTTTTCGAGCCGTCAGATACAGCTATTTCTTTAAAAATTAGACCTTATATACATATTTACTTACAAATTGACATATATAAAAGACATAAAATTTATAGATCTACTTCATTAAATTAATACAATTCGTGTAATTTGCAGAAGCCATTTTTGATAGATATTACCACTACCCGTAAAATAACACTAACGATATAGAAAAATATGTTCATATTTTATAAAAAGTTCTTCAAATGTTTCTTCGCAACAAAATTAAGGTATGGGTTGGATTTGAAAGTAAGGTTCATATTCATTTTCTATTACCCGCCCCCCTCCCCCAAAGGAAAATGCTAAGCAAACCTTCATCTCGGCCGAGTGCAATTGGAGTGGTTTTTCATATGTGATTTTACTTTGGTCAATCCTTTCCCTAAATTATTATTATTATGATTAATATTCACTCCTTAATAGCCTGTGTGCTAAAGCGTGGAATACTACTTAAACAAATGTTTATATAATTTCAATATCCAGTTAGCATTATAATATTTGTAGGTACTACACGAAATTGAACCAGGATAATTGCATGTGTCTGTTAATAAAGTTATGTAGATATATCCTATGGTAAATAATATAGTCCACCTTGATATACTTGACATATATCTGTATGAAGGATACAAATATAATTTACACAAACCAAAACCATATTTTTATCGTGATAGTGCCTTAAAACTAATCATAAGAGATTTACACTGAAATACGTCTAACCTGAACAGGTAGTAAGACGTGATGCTATTTAAAAATAAATAAATACACTGTATATTTAAAACGCGAAGCGATTCCTTGTTTAAATTATTCCAGAATTTCTACCCAATGGGAATCAACAGTTTAAAAAAAAATCTTATGTTAAAAGATAATAATGAATTTCCAAATTTTACTAAAGAGGATTTAAAAAATATATATTTACCTAAGCGATTCCTTTAAATAATGATTCTGTAAGTTATTCCAAACCAATTTTCATATTAAAAAAAAAAAATTAAGACAATATGGTCAAAAATACAAAGTTTTAAAAATATTAATAAGGGGCGAGTTTTTAATTCACAATTAAAATTAGAACGAGGTTAACTGAATTTGTAATTTACATTTCTAAAATCTGAAGGTTATAGTTGAGAAATGTCATTGCAAACTAGATGCATTATGGATGTGTCAATGGGTCACTTCAGTAGTAAAATTAATTTATGGCCGATTTTTTAAACGTAGCAATAATTAATATTTTATCAAATTAGTACACTTGTTTTAAAATAATGAGTTATTCAATTCAGACCTTAGAAAAATTGATTAAAGTCAAACATATTTCTTTGCGGCCACCTTTAATAACATTTTACTTTATTATTTGCCTTATCTTACAAGTGTTGATCATATATTTATTAAAAGTGACAGCTTCAGATAACACGACTTGATGTGTGTATACATGAAATTGTTATAGTAACTTCAGTAACCATATAATAATGTTATTTCTACCAAAATCAGCCTATATCAACTTATTATAAACTTACTTTAGTGGCAGCATGGTCTAAGGCACTACTATCGCAATAGACTCGTTTCTGATGAAGGGGAGATCGGGGTTCATCCTCGACTGGATGCACTGAGGGTTTTATAAATGGTTTTCCAATATACCTCTACGTAAATGCTGGTGCAGTTTCTTTTAATTCAACCTTCCTCCTCCTTAGTATATTAGAGTATATTAGTGCATAAGCGTACAACCCTAACGAGTAGTAAGATACGGTGATAAAAAAAATCCTATAATAAGTGAGCCATGGATTTACAGCTGGATCAGAAATCAACCTGGTTACTAATATAATACCCGCCTCGGTGGCGTAGTTGGCTAACGCACTAGTCATATTGAGCTAGACTGCCAAGGTTGGCGAGATCGCGGTTCAAATCTCGCTCGGGTGAACTGGGGGAGGGGTTTCCTAAATGGTTTTCCACACTCCTTCCGTGCAAATGCGGGTTCACTTCCTATAAATTCAACCTTACCAATTCCTAATCCATTAGCGTAATTAGTACTTAAGCGTATAGCCCAGTCGGTTAGTGGGACGCGGTGCTGAGTTAAATAATAATCTAATATTCTTAGCACTAATAGCCAAGATAATTATGATCCATTCTAACACATTTTCAATGCAAACACAGCTACTTTACCCTAATTACCAAGATCTATTTTCATAAAAGGGCCTTCTCACGAAAATTGTACTGTATTATTATTATTATTAGCACCGCGTCTTACTACCCGTTCGGGTTATACGCACTTACGCTAATGTGTAATGGTAGGGTGATTGATCAGATAAAACTGTGCCGGTACCGAGGATTGAACCCCGGCCGCCAGCACAGAAGTCTGACACCTTACCCCTAGACCACCAGGTCACCTTAAAATTGTACTGTAGAATGCCCTTGTTGTTCTCGAACCAAACCATCCTGAGCACGGTGTTTTCGGTCAAGTGAACATTCAATGGCGGCAAGTCGGCACTCCTAAACCCACCTCTATTCTTCCCCTTCCCCCTTTAGCATCCTTTGACAACAATACCACCCCAATAATATCCATCCCCCACCCTTTCGACCCTCTTAACGATCATGATGGATATAATACAGCTACAATGTTTACAATCCATAAAACCTTTCATAACTGGCTGCCCCTTCTGCTAGATCGGTGCAGCCTCTCTACAATCTACAAGGATCTTCAAAAGTAATGCAACGCATCCAGAAAGAGAATAGAATATTACATATTTTCTTTCACCTCATTTAAACTACCCGTCACCAGCATGGCGTAATCCTCACGGCATACTGGATTGCCGGTCGGGTGTGCAGAGGATAATTAATTTTAGTTGGTTTTACACTCTCCCTCCACGAAAATTAAGATATCTTTCCTATAAATACCATTAGTGTAAATATACAGAAAGTTTAGACGAGGTTTTTTTTTTTTTTTTTTTTT